>CM034007.1:817981-885289 GCA_019603395.1 Cyrtorhinus lividipennis
AAAAATTATGAGTATTTTTGGCAAGTCATAAAAAAAGTGGTTGAAATGGAAAGGACCAGACAACCATCTCTTATTATCACAATATAAACTGAAGAACAGCCTCTTTTAATCCTTAAGAAATACATCTTTATTGGTTCTTAAACTTTATTCGTTGAAAATGGTTGATGTTGAAACACGGTGTTAACACGACACTCAACTTATTATGGTAGGCAATATAGAATGTGATAGGTAACAACATCCCTGTTTTCTACACAGATGTGAGTTAGACGTTTAATATTCCTAAACATCTAAACTATAGACGGATAACAGGGGAGGGGAGGGAGTGAGGACACTATATCAGGTCATAAACTATAAATGTTTTGGTCCGCAATGAAAAATTAGAAAATCTGATGAATATAGCCAAAAGAAAAAAATTACTAAACTCAGCAAAATACGAACGTGAGAGAAAAAACAGTAGCTGTGTGGTTTTAGCGGAAATTATGATTGGAAGACATGCAAATGAGAACCACACGAACACACTGATCTTGAGATAAAACAACAATTTTATCATAAATTGTACCATTTTCACAAAGTCCACATTTAAGTATAAGCACACATATTCTTATGCTCGATATCACACACTGTTTTTTCCTTGAATACACTTCACATAAACACTTTAACCAATGTGATGAATATCTGAAACTACCTGATATTTTTGTACCTATGCCCAGTAATAACAAACAACATCGAAAATAGGTTAACTCATATTTTGCTTCGTTTGGGTTTTGGAATTTAAGATGCGTGAAAGGACTCTTGCCTGTAATTGAAAGTACCCGATCAAATGTGAGGTGAACTATTTAAATGCAGAGTAAGTTATGTATCTGATGACAGAGTTTTCTTGAGCCTTTACCTAAATCAACGTATGTCTTTCCAATCATTTTGTGGGTCTAGCAAAGGAAGCAAAACTTGAGCTGTACTAAGCAGAACATTTTTCTTCGTCTAGAACTGCTCTGAAGCCTGGCTGAGGCCAAGCCCGAGAGAGTTGTTGAAGTAAGGGGCACATTTATTATGAACAACATTAAACGTTTAAATGTTCAGAGCGAGAAAGTCCTATCTGTCATACTCTGCACAAAAGTGATTTTTCCTGACCAATTGTAATGTAAAACCTCACTGCCTTGATATTGACACAGATTCAACTGAAATCACGATGAAAATCAGTAATTCAAAAATTAATCAGATCAACACATACAGTGGAATGTAAGAAGTAAAGATTCATAGAAAGACACACTGACAAAGAGAATAAGCGTGAAGGAATGATGTATGTTAGTTCTCTTATGTTCTTCAAGATTCCTAAAACCCATTGGAACTCGATTGTCCTAATAAAGAGGTGGTTGGGGACTACTACACAGCTAGACAATTTTCTTTTCTTAAACATTTACAAACAGATTTACACATATCAACACCGAATTTAAAGAATTTATCTGTAGTTTATGGGAGTCGAAATAAAAGGAAAACAATGGTAAGAGAACTGAATTTTTTCTAAAAGGATTCAAGAGTAAAGTAGTCAAGTTACAAACAGTTACGAGTCGGTGTAAGTAACATGCGGCCTGTTGTCCAAGATTCACTCAGTGGAACCATGTGTACAGTCACTAGATACCAATACATACTGATGATGATCGAGCTCAGGTGAGACTCACTAGGTGACTCCCAAACAAACTAGGCCTTCAACCCAATGTCCAGTACAAGACTGAGATCTGATTCCCATGACTTGACTACCCAGCCTAACTGAATATTGACCTTCCTCATTAATCCTCAAAGTAGTGTAAATGTATTCACCGTGACGGTTACTGATACCGAAAATATAATTTGCCCAAAACTTTAGTAGCCTCAATTCAACATGGGACATCACATAACACATCAATTTCGTACTGGACACATTTGAACTAAAAGCAAAAGACGTACAACGCAAATATTTTCATACTAGTAGAAAAAATATAACCGAAGGCAATATTACAATTAGACCGTAAAGATAGCACACTTTTAACGTTTATTTTATTTCAATTATCAAACTGCTTGCTGTTATTTTCAAAAAATAATATTTAAATAAATATTCATTAACATGCCAAAAATGTATATAAATGGTTTACCATAAAATGTAGGCTTCGCAAGAAGTGTAAAAATAATGATAATATATGTCATGCCTTTGGAATTACAATATATATATACTATAATACATTATATCTCATCATCTAAGTACAAAATTATTTACACAAGCTTAAACAAAGGAACTGTATATCCAACAGATATGCACGATATAACACAAATAATGTACACTCACAAAATTCATGGCAATAAAGGAAATTAATTAGTATTTACTAAATAAATTACTACTGTACAATGGAGGTTAACGAGTGCCACTTTCACCAAAGAAGGGGATTGGACGGAATTGCTACACGAAAAAAAGGAAAGAACGAATCATGATGTACTATGCAGCAATTGGGGACTGACATTTTTGAAGGACAAAACGAATCATATGGTAGGCAACCATTGCTGGGCAAGAGATCCCAAACAACTTTAAGGTCAGAAGACCACCTTTTTAAAAATCAAGCATATCATTAAACTTCCATATAATATCAAAAATCACGATTCTAACTCTATAATAACAAACTATTGATTGTCACAATTAAAAAAGGAAGTGAGTTTTTCAATAATGAATGCTTTTAATAAGGAGAGGACCTTCCAACCCCATTTGTGCACAACACACAAAAGCAAGTAAGCAGAATCCCAAGAGTTATTCTAAATAATTTATTTAATTACGTTAATAAATGCGTTAGGTAACCTTAAACTCGGAAACGATCCACCGGGACTCGAAGTATGGTGTACCTCGAATGAGAATAAATATAAATGAGAGAAGTATATACATAGGACATTTAGGATAAACTGGATTCCAAGTATCGCAAAAAAGCTGAATAGCGAGAGAAACGGCAAATTGGAGCCCAGGGAGGTGTATTCTCTTATGGTGGCCATGGAAATAGTTGTTCGTTGTACGTTCAAAGTGTTATCAACTGAACGCTGCTTGGAATGAACTGGGAGTGTCAACCAACATTGAATGGACTGAGGACTAGCCAGGACATTACTCAATTATGAAGGGCTACAATGAAAGCTGTAGTTGAAAAAAATGAAACATTGATTATTCAAGGAATAACCAACCAAAAGCAAAACACTGAATTAAACTAAACTTGAATTCTCTGAAAAATAATGAGAGGGGAGCTGATTTTTTCAACAAAATGTGAACAAGAGACAGGGTCATGTCAGATGACCCGAATTTTAACAGCGCCAAACAGGCCCACCTTTAGTTTTCAAAATAAGCGAACTCATCACCTAGTTCAATCCCGAAACATCAAGATGAGGTTGAAAGAAGCATTTTGACGAATACACTTTAAATTTGACATGGGGCATCCAAAGGCCCTTGCAGATGTGAGCATGGGAAACGTTGCTGGCAGTTTATACCTTCCAACTCAAAATAAGATGAAAAATATTTCATCGTTTTTGAAGCTGGAGCTTTCAATTAAAGTTCAATAAAAAAAATATTGAATTCAAAGTCTCACAAGGAATTAGTATTGTCCACTTAATTTAATCTCATTGGTTTTCGGAGCAGATCGCAAAGGAAATGGCTGGTTGGAAATGTTGAAGTGACAGCGCAAGAGTTAACCTCCAAAATTAATTTCTCTATCCACATCAAAACTATATACAGTCAAAACTTAATTGATTATATAAAAACATAGTTAACTGGTAACAAGCTTATTACGTCAGAAATGAAGACGTTTTCCCATAGATTACAGTGATTTTGAAATACTCATTTCTTTTGCAATAATATCCTGTGAAGTTCCGAGTATGAGTTGACTTGAAACCTTACATTGATTTCAGTGATATTTCTATGACATTAATTTTGTACGGGTGGATAACATTTAGGTGATTTCAACGCCCACGAGCACATCCATTTTTTTTTTAAATAACGATGCAGGTAAATAAGAAATTAATGCGGGCACCCACAGACAACATTGCACGAATTATCGCTGATATCAATAATTTATACGAATATTGTCAAAACACGTACAATACGTAATGGACTGAATAAAAGTGAGCACAAAAACTGACTTTGAACTGGGGCTGCAGAGCAGGTGGTAAATTATTGCTTTGAAAATATAGTTGAACAAATTATTATATGCGCTCTAACGTGTGGAGTGTCGTTAGAAGAAGACAGGTACACATATATTCAATTTTTTTTTTATCACAAAGGACCTTGCGGGGAGAGGGGAGTTAAACAATTACATACACAACAATGAACATGCAGTAGATCAATTCCCAATTATTATCTCCGTATCAGTCAATTGACATACATGAAAATATCATTCAATTTATCAACACCGCACGGTATCCCTCGTGTATTCCATTCCCTATTAGAGTTGCACAATCTGCTCAGGAAATCCAATAAACACAAAAACATTCATTATCATAGTTTATGAGGTTTTTTAGGAGTGAGCCACAGATACATTTAATTTTTAATGAAGCAGAATGTGCAACGGATATAGTCACACTACATTATTACATTTTTTAAAAGATGTTATCAAGCATGATGTACAACATTGATTTACGACAGGAAATTACGAAACGATCAACAGTTAAGTACACACTTATAAAATACATCAGAGACGTGTCACAACCAGGGGATAGGGAAGGTAATAATTGTATGTTTACTTGCAACCTCTTAAAAACCACGGGCATCTCCTTATCTAATCCCAATTGGCATTTTGAACGAGAATTTTCATGATAATTCATCCACTCTTGAAGGTTTGACTAACATATAATTTTGTTTCCGCAAATCTCATCACTGGGGGTCCTGTTAGTGTTGGAGATATGTAAATTGTATTACTTTTTCATAAGGTCTATCACTAAGGCATAAAATTGGGAATACTTATGCCACAAATAAAATTTAAAAAAAATGTTCAGACTTATAGTGTGTTAAGCGAGAGATTTTTAGCCACACGGACACACTAACACGCGCACACTTTATCAATAGGTTCAGCAGAATTCACTACTGAGGCACTTTTGGAAAAAAAATTTCCTTGTCCCTAAACTTCATAGAGTTGAGCAAACTATTGGCAGATCTTCTCCTTTTTCTATGGATGTGTTTCTGCTATCATTATATTGTGCACCTGCTCAAGTTTGTAGGCTAGTCGCTGCTTCTGAGAAAATTCATCTTCTTCCAGTGTAACGGTGAGTTGCTCATTGTACTTCATGGCATATGTATAAAGTTCGTGCAGAGCACAGTTTGTATTAAATTCGTTGGAGTGAAGCTAGAAGGATGGAATAGATTATGAGAATACTGAAGGCGTAGCTTACTTATCCAAGGTACCTACTTATCCAACAATAATAAGACAACTTACTCTGGACTCTTCCGCTAGCATGGCACCCATGTCTTGGTCAGATATTGCCGACATCACTTTAATATCAGCATAATATCTCTCCACCCATTCTTTGTAAATTGGAATATCCTTGGCATATAATAGTTTGGAACTCGGTGAATCCTTCCCTGTAGCAACAAACAGTTACAATCCTCAGGACACTTTCCTTAATCAACCACCAAAAAGAAACAATGATTCAGTAAATGATGTGTACTGTACCAAGTCTATGATCTGATGTTGAACAGGAATCCATAAATGTTTGAGCAACGACTGATAGACATGAGTCAACGATGTTTGATTTGTGGATATCAAAAACAAAATTAGGGTTCTTGATCAAGTTCACCCAGAAACGTAGAGGTAAACTGGAACATACACAAACATGATGAAGGTAAGAGGACATGAGGCATTCATATTTAGTCTGAACGAGACTCAGCACTTCCCAAATAGTGAGGAATGTAGACATAAGAAAACGGAGTTCCGGAAGGCAGCTGTTGGTGTTTTAATGCTAGTTTTCTTACAAAACTAAGCAAAAATCACTTACCTATTGCTCTTCCAAGTATGCACAACTTCAGGATCGGTAATTCCATGCTGAATAGCTTGATCATCGAGGAAATCAAACATGTATTTTATTGCAAGGGGCAACGCGCTACCCCTGTGAGCTGTGCTGAAGATTGTCTCAAACAAATCGTCAACAAACTTTTGAAGTGTACCCTGAAAAAAAAAAAAAAAAAAAAACGAGAAACCCCTTAATCCAGCGATTCTAATACCATGCTGCGTATGTGGAACTTTCCCCAGCAATAAAATACAAGACAATGGAAATACTAGGTTTTGCAGAATGACACCCAACAATCAAACCTTACTGAATTGTTGAATTTTCACCGAGTTGTCGAGAGTAAATACATCAAATACATAAACAGAATAATCAAATTTTCAACAATTCAACCAATTGTACCAAAGTGGGAACTGCAAGGTTTTTTCAAAATTTGTAAACAGGAATCACGTGGCGATTGGAACACTTGCTTCACTAAGACAAAAAACAAATATTCAGGTATTCAATACTCACTTTTGTGGCCAAAAGGCGGGTAAGATATATTTCTGAAACCATTTTATTTCCTCTTTCACCCTCCTTTTGTGCATCAGAATCGTGATGCTTCACCAGATGCCACACCTGGAAATAAAATTAATCTTATTTCTTCCTCTTACTGGTCTTCTTTGTGGCAAAGATATGCCGAAATTCCATAGCAGTATTTCAAAATAGAGTGTAGTAGCCTTATTGCCTAGCTACAGGGTCCATCATGAAACCGCAAACCTACATAGAAGCGGGTGGCACCATGAATTAGCTACTATGTCCTTACTCACTGGTTACTTGACTTCCCAAAATAATTTGAATGCACCAATTTTTTCAAGTAATTTGTTCTTGAATGACGATTTAGCTAGTTTCTATGAAAAAGTTCCTGACAAACAAGTTATTGGAGAAATCAGTCTAGCTGTAAACATTCAGGTGTGAACATGGACTGCAATCACTTTTCATGCAGTGGGAATTGGATGAGGATTGAGAGAACTGCCATTGAATTCAAGGAAACGATTATCATCACTTTTTTGGCCCATGCGCACTTGCTATATCTCTTGCTCTATCTCTTCCCCTGCGAATGCGCGCTCCCTTGGCATATATTCCATTAACACCTTCTCAGATAATCAATATTCTTGAAAAAATTATTCTACCTTGAGGCCTCCATCATGATCATTGTTGAGTGGTGAAGTTGCTCTGCTGAGAGGTGGACTTGCTGAACTGAATTTTGACAAGTTCAATGTTTCATACTTATGTGCCTTATCCGTTTTCTCCGATAAAATGGATAGATTATAAATGGAAGATTGTTTTGAGACTAGATTCAGACACCCTCCGTCAGGAACCTGCAACATTAGATATTAATTGAAATTCAGATGAACTTGTTCATTTATAGCAGGCACAGAACATTGCTTAAGCCCCTACTTACTCTATAATGATTCAATGTATTCCTCTTCTTCCATTCTCCCTCAGTCTTAGTTGTACTATCTTCGTCATATAGAATCAATCTACCAGATGTACCAGTACGCCATTCTGTTGGGAGAGCAACACCCCAGTGAGAAGTTTTTGGAAGCATTATTTTAATTTTCAAGGTTGATTTATCAACTTCTCAGATGGTTGATAAGTATTTAATAGAATAGTTGTACTACTCACCAACATCAAGATCATCCTTCCGAGGCCGCTGACTATATGGGGTAGATCTGTAAATAGTATCCAAAGATTTCTCCTTCACTTGAGATATAGTATCACAGTCAAGAACTTTAACAGGAACATTTTCTGGGTTGGGGTCCAGTCCAGTTGCAAACACGGTCTGTTGTGAGATGGAAACAAGTACAGTCTGGAAAAAAGAGCAAAGCAATCATAACGACCTCGGCCACCAGGCCCACAGACTACCAATAACCTTAAAACTTTCAGCTTATAACTTTCTGCTTTGAAGGTCGGTAGTTAGATCAGGGATTTCCTTTTTTCATTCCTAAATTAACAGGTATTCACCATTGTTTTGAAGTCGATTGATTGTCTAATAAGTTTCTCCTCGCTTAATGAATATCTTGCTTCTGATGTGATGGAGTCAACGGGTCCCTTGTCAACTTGATGTTTCATGGCTCTGAATAACATATACAACGGCTCGCCAGCACATTCTCGTAGAAATTTGTACAGGAGGAACGTGAACCAAGCTGACAACATCTTTTCAGCAACACTTTCAGTCCTGGAATAAAGATGTATTGATGATAAGATTCTTCATCAAACATTATACGCCTTAAATGGAGGAGCCAAATGTGTCCATTAGCCATGACTAACCTTCTCAGTAATAGCTTGGGATGACTTTTTCCTTCCATACACTTTTCAATCAACTCAGCTAGAAGTGTCTTCAGGATATCAGTGCAGTAATCCATCTTGCTTTGAAGAGTGACCATGATTAGGGATGCAACATTCACTCTGAAAACACACAATACATCTTATTTAACTTATGAAAGGTAGAAACAGGTGTTCGTGATTCATCAGCGGTCATAAAGAACATAGGTATATATTTGGCGGGTATGTTTTTGTTAAACACCCTAATAGCCAACCTGTCACGCATAGAGAAATATCTATTGCTCTCCAGGGTGCGAATAAACAACAGGAGAAAGGTCTTGTTGAGAATCAGCTGACCAAACAGGCGAAGTCCTTTCTCCTTCCTCATCAGCTCAGGGCGTTCCCATTGGAGCACGGCATGATCTTCCATGTTTGGAAACAGTATTTTCATAGCATATGTCCTGTAATCCAGGAAGGGTATACCACCAGCGGTCATATCTGCTGTTAAATCTGTCATTTCTGTTTGGAGTTCAGCAAACGCTGAAAAAAAGAGAGAAAAAGTTCATTACTAGAATGTGAGGGTGTGAATAGATACCTAATTATATTATATAATTGAATAAGTTGATTGTGATTTGAATTAATGATGGACCAAGTAGCAAGTAGCATAAGCATTTCATCATTACATAAAACCACTTCACCAATTACCCAGATAACAAAAAATATTGATGTACGAGAATAATTATCCAATGCACTTGGATTATTTAAACTTAACGCGAAATAAAAATGCTCATAATATGATAGTTTTGAGAAATCAAAACTTGACTGAGCGAACACATTGTGAATCTAAATTCACGGGGTGAAATATTTTTTAAATCAATAAATTGTGAAACCGAGACAACTATCACAGAGGAAGTGAATCTTGGATGAAAAAAAAATGTACTTACCTTCTTTACATTCTGCTGCCACCCGCAACTCCAGTATATCCATCTGTTCCTGCATGTTCTTAAGTACGCGATTGCTTTCAGTGGACTTCCGTCGATATGCGATTAAGAAGGCAATGAACACCAACAACAGGAGAACAACGCCAAAGACAACCCCAAAGAGGGCTGGCTTGGTCAGCGGGCCAGTCAACTCAGCTGGTGATGCATAGCTTAATTTTCCAATTACATATTTCAGCTCACCTCCAACTATCACCTGAACCAAAGGAAAATTTCGAGACAGGTTAGCTGTAAGTAGTTATGTGCGGATTGATGGAAATTGAAGAACCCAATTCCGAACCAGTCCATGTCAACTCAAGACTAAAATAATATGGATCAAGTAATGATTGATTCTCGATCATTGAGTTTCTCAAACAAGAAGAAAGCGTGGCGCCCTTACAATTGGGCACTACCAATGTTGGATACCATTGTTGAAGAGTATCAAAAGAAGGTTTCAAAGGAAATATAAATACATATGAATGAATATTGAATCTTTGAGGTGTGAACGAAAATATTTCAATGTACAATGTATTTAATTGTAGTTCAATGTTATCAGGAAGCTAATTGATAGATCAAAAGCCAATTTCATTTGTAGGAAAGTACTTCAACAATGATGAAAGCAAAAACATTGTTGAAAAAATACTTACGATGACTTGAGGGAGATGTTGATCAGAGTCAATTTCTCCTTCCAAGACTGGAGGCTGTTCAACTGGCGGCCGGCATGTGAGTTGCTGGCGCGATAATGATGTCACATTACAGAAGCTTGTACCAATCCTTACTACGACATCCAACTCCTGGCACGCTCTATCAAGATGTTGTCCCTTTGAACAAGAGGCAAATAACATCATTACTGAAGAGTAAGTTCAGTACCATAATGATCATGGGGCTTGCCAACACGTAAAAGTAACTCATCTCCAAATCATGAAGGCTGAATACAAGCATGAGATGGGATTTGAGTATCTCCCCATTTATTTCATCTCTTTCGTTTTGTTAATATTAATAAGAAACCCTTGGTCAAATCACTTACGTTTATAGTAAGGTAGTCAGATTTGTAATATTTTATATCCTCGTCAAAACGATCATAAACTGGGTTGGGATATAGAAGAAAATGCCCGTGGCTGCTTGACATATTCTGAACCCCTTGAACATTATCCATTTTGAAACCAAATTCCAACTGCATGGGGTGTTCAGCATCTATCTCAACATCATTGCCCAACTCAATTTTGGGTGAGAAACAAAGCATGCTCGTATTTGAGCCGATGGTACAATTCTGAAATCAAACAATAGACGCAATTAAATATTTCAAATGGTTACCTAAACATTGGTAATAATAATTATTGGACGGATAGAACAAGAGTTACGTACGCTCAAAAATCGCCTATCGTTGTAAATGACATACATCTGGGGTTGTTGAACACAGTTCAAGTTTTGTCCATTCACTGTAATACGAATACCACCAGCTGGTATTCCTTTGGCAATCTTGATCTAAGAAGAACATTAATGTTTGGAGTTGAAAACAAGGGCGATATTTTCAAATAAGACGCTCTTTTCAAGAGCGTGCCTCAATGAGAGGAATCATTTATGATAGAGCAGTAAATAGCAAGTTTATTACAAACCTGGCCAGCAACACCTGACTCAACAGAATCTATGGTGGGATCAAGAACATAATCGAACTTCTGAGCATCATTAGTGCGGTCACCATCATCAAATTTCATTCTCAAGACGCCAGTCTTAGTTTTATTTGAAGCACTGGTAATGCAGACTGCAACTTCGGGCTGAGTGCTGAAATGAGGTGTTGTTCACAAGTCGGAGGGAATATAAAGTTTAGAGATCATCATATTGCAATAATAACGGAATCCTTACCGAATGATCTGACAAGGTAGATCGTCAATGAAGGCCTGAATGAGACTACCAGCGTTCATGTACTGACCAAAAATGTTCAGTTCAGTGCCTCCAGAGAGAGGACCAAATTTTGGAGCAATGTCTCGTATCTTGGGGTCAACAAACTCATAGCTCTGCTCGGAGTTTCCGCGAAAATCCTCCACCTTGACAACCACTAGTCCACTACGTTTATCGTTTGTTCCAGGACCGTCAACTCGGCAGACGATCTGCGTCGTCTTTCTGTACAGATGCTCATATGGCTCACAGGGGATGCCCGCTACGCTAACTCCTCCGTATATATCCTTAAAAGATTTTCCCAAATTTATGCCAGTGATGGTGATGTTTGTTCCACCTTCCCATGGACCCAGTTGTGGGGAGAATGACGTGATTTCAGGATTTGGGCATGTCATGTTCCGATTGAGCCAAAATGCGCCCACATTCCGGTCGCACTGTTCTTGAACTTCACATCGATCAGAACTTTGACACCAGCCGCACCCAAACTTCTCTCCTAGAGCCAAGCACATTCCACAATTGTCTGCCATATCCCTGCAGCGATATATGACAACTGAAACAATAGAGAAAGAGACAGTTAGTTTTAGTTATCAGGCCTTATGTCTAGTATAATAATACGGGACCAATCGTGTAGAGATTTTACCAACACAGCCAAAGTAGATTGGCCGTGTATATTATGGGACATCTTGGGTTTCTCAAGATGATTAGTTATCACTAATTGTGTAAATAAAATAACGTACCATGAATGTTGTCTGGGTTGTCGAGTGGCTTTGAACCACCCCAAATGACTGCAAAAGTAGCAGTGATATTAGGAGCTCGAGACGTGTACGAAAATTCCATTGGCTCACAATAAATTATATCACCGAGGATGTTGGCATTGACACTGGTAACGCGACCCTCAATATTGAATTGGCAGACAAACCGAGTTTGCACGATGAATTGCTGCAATAAATGAAGAGAATTAATTGGATTACATGAAAAGTGAAATATGTTGGAAGAGGAGGAAGGGGAAGTGAAGGCTTTTTTGAAAACCAACTTAGCTGGTAATTGAAACTAATAATAAGGGAGAACAGGTGACTCACCCCAATAATGTGGACTTTCACTCGAAGACTTTTCTTCACTCCTGAAGCTACAAGTATTTCAGTAGAACCACCAGTGGTAGCATTGATTGTGGGACAGAAACCAGGACCACTTCGATAGCTTGGACCAATTCGCTGGAAGTACATGAAGCACGGTATAATGGCAATTATAAATGAATATACATCGATCCTAATTATATTTAACTTTTGCAAGTATTGAAGCACGTTAACGCTTTATCGAGAAACAGTATACACAAAAATTGCACACTTATCAAAAGGATAACATAAGATGGGAACTCACACTGACTCCAGTGACCAAAATGTCATTTCGGCAATTTTCAGCAGTGTCATGCGTGCAACGATGCCCATCGACGCACCAGTCGCAGGGAAAGGCAGATGAGACGCACTGGGTACAAGAGACGTATGTGTTGCAATCGAAGAATGTGAAATCCGTTTCAACAAAGTCAGGCCCAGTTGACATCCTCACAGATAGCTTTGCTGTGAAATGATCTGAAAAGGCAAACAACGTGAAATCACTGTTGATATTGAGAATAGCATAAGGTATAAATAGCAGCCTTGAGTTGAAGCCCAATAGAATTAAGGTCACCTCATAATTAGGATTCGCTGTGATGATAGGAGATCGCGAATGTATTGGGAACACATAAGACTACTTAGTTTAACTTACGTTGACCAGGGGGTATAGAAGGAAGAAGATCAGTCCTGGGTGTGGTACAATTTACCCCAGATGCACCGTTTGGTTTTCTTGTAGCTTTGGTAACTAATGTTTTATCTAGAGCAGTAAATGCGCACAGGAACTGACCATCCAGCGATGGGAGATTCTCAATAACCAAATCAAGCTGAAACACAAGCAAATTGTACATTTGAAACACAGCCAGTACAACAAAAAATGTGATAGAGGCGGGAAGAGATACACATAGTAAAATTATAAAATCATAAAAATGAAGGTGATAATCATTATTATTATTTTGAGGTTCAATAGGCCCAGTAAAATACCCAATTTGAAAAAATCATGTGATACCCTTCATAAGAAAGAACAATAGATATAATTCAACACACCGTTCTGGCAGTTGTCCTCTGCAATTGATTGGGTGAAACTGACGTTATGGTGGTACATTTACCACTTTTGTATGAAATCCAATAGAGTTGATCTCTGCCGGCATCTTGGCAGTCACTTTTGAGGCTACATCTGTGAAAGGAAACGAAATAGAAAAAAATTATGGATAAGACAAAAATAAGCATCCACCTATTTCATTGAAATCAAAAGAAACAAAAAACGATTGTAATTATACACAGAACTGAGTCGTTATTACCAATATGATTCAGCTGCTTACTTTATTTCGCAGCTAAGAAATAGCTCACTCATACTCAAAAGATATATCCATGTCAATAATAAAAATCCGTCTATTTGATATAACTTCATAACTTGACCACATTTCATCATGAGATTTCCAGATTTATTCAATTCTTGGTAACTTACTTATTTTCGAGAGAACACCAGCCACAGTATGGGTCTTTGGCTCCCAAACAATCTAAACATGTCGAGTATACACTACAATTTTGTACTTTAACTTTGCACACCTGTAAAAAATGAGATTTGAATAGAATATACATCCTCCTACTTGATTTTGATTCATGTCAATTTTAAAATAGTCAATACATGCATGTAATGCTACCCACTTGTTTTTCAGTCATAGCATATAAATGCATCAATTGAGCATCAAAGTGAAGGTCAGCATTCACTGGCGAATTTTCGTTTACTACTTCACTTCCGTATTCAATAGCGGATGTTGAACTTTCAACAACAACCTGGGAAAAATAAGAGAATGAATATGTTACACAACATTAGACGGTATAGTGAGAATGGCTCTTTCAATTTGTATTCAATACCGGTTTTCTACTCAGTGGCAGAAACGCTAAAGAGCTGCTACAGAGACACTACTGTTTATAAAAACTGGAGTATCACCAACACATACCTTTTTGAGGCGGCCCTTATTTGTGCCAAGAAACACAACTGTGTAATCTCCTGTTGACGTAGCTGCAACCGCAGTAAGATGCTGATTCACTAATAACACTGGTACAGCCGTCATTGGCGTCTCCCCACCCAAGGGAGTGTTAACATCCAGGCCACAGAAGTCCTCCCCAATTGTTTGTAGTTTCTGACAGACATGATAAGATAAAAATTAGCATGAATTCACTGAATATTGATGATTTACAGAATGTGAAAGCTTGACGGTAAAGACAAATAAGGAGCCATCCAAACACGTTAAGAATTTGGTCTGGTAAAAAACCTCTACAGTTTGACTAGGGCTTTTAATAGGTTTGTGTAGGTCCAAAGCTTTCTCAACACACATCTTTCGGTTATTACATAAGTTAAGGCAGAAAAAATAGTTTTTAAAGCAGAAATTTTTTAAAAGATAATACAGAATGAATAAATAGGCAACCTATGGCTAGCAGCTACAAGAAAGTTGAGATGATAGAAATGATTACCGTCGATACACAGGCGTGGCTTGGAGATATGAAGTCGAGCCCACGTTGTCCAATTCCTTGGAAACACGTTTTGATGTTCTGCATGAACTTTCGCCGGATGTTTTTCAATGCATACACACATAGAGCACTGAATTGGCTGGGTTTACTAGATCCTTCACCTTCAGGTTGTTCACTCTCAGAGAAAACAGCAAAGAGAACATCGTCCTGAGCCGTGATGCCAAGATTAGCAGCGAGATCTGATCCTGGTTTCCCGACGTATCCAGCTTGAACCAGGTTGTACTTCTTTCCTTCGCTATCTATACATTCGATGGGAATTTCGGTGTACGAATAATAGTTTTCATCATCATGGCACACCCGCACTAGTTTTGATATGAAAGGAGATGGATTACTATGTTTCATTTGTGTGGTGAGAAAATAACTAAACCCTTCAGAGGCAAATCCATACACGTAGTTGATGGGATATCGCTCTCTAGCTAATGAATTCACGAACATACGAGTACCAGTGGTGACAGCTGTTTGAGCGAACATGAACATTTTATCTTTACTGAGGCTCCGTGATGAAACTGTGGGCACTTCACTCCTGTAAGGCGAGTTGTTTGTGTATGTGACTCCCACGTACATGACCTGTGTGACAGGAGGATTTGGAGGCCCAGGAGCGATGAAAGCGACTGTGGACGCAGTGGCATTGTTGGCAACGACAGCTTCCTTCACAGTCTGAATGATGTCGGTGATATTGTTGAGATTCCTAACAGAGCATCGTCCTTGGAAAAGGCTCCCACACACAATGAGCCGGGTGGTGGTGTAGTCAATGACAAGAGCTTTGTTGACGTTGTCGGTGGGTTTCTTGACGATCGACGATGGACAATCAATGACGGAGCAGTCAGGTGAGTCATCTTGAGCACCCGTTGTTTCAGCGACAACAAGGTCTAAATCAGGTGAGAGCTGATACAATCGGTTCACTGCACCGACGAACACTCGCCCTGTGTTCTTGTCAACCACAAGATGATTGAATTTGAAGTCCACAGACCCCGTAGTTTTGAAGTCATCTTTGAATACTTTGACGATGTTTGAAGTAGATGTGCACGTGAATGCAAGCGCATGAAGCACCAAACAGAGTAACAGGCTTTGAATCCTGCCCATAATAATGTGTGTCTCACCGTCTCTTCATCTCACAGCATCCCTCTGAAACAAACCAAATTAAGGAATTAAGATACAGCTCATGACCAAAAACAGTTAGGAAAGCAATGACTAAATGATAAAAACGCTGCATATTCTTTCACAGGGTTGGTTATTCCTCGGACCAGCAGCATGGAGACTATTCTAATTGGTTCAGCGTTCAACATTACGTGGAAAATGATACCCCACACGTCTAGGTACCAGAAATCTCGAAAAAACACATTCGAAATGGGTAGATAGACACCCATTTTGCCCATAACTTCTTCCGGTGGGCGCCAATCGTCCTGGAACCCATCTCATTGGATTCAGCATCCAAAATTTAGTCGAAAATGATACCCCACAAGCCTATATCGCCGAAAATCTCGAAAATCCATTTTACAAAGTACACATGTTGACTCCTACCGCCCCCAAATTTGGTACGTGTGATATCATTTTCGACTAAATTTTGGATGCTGAGCCCAATGAAATGGGTTCCAGAACGATCGGCACCAACCGGAAGAAGTTGTTGGTCAAAATGGGTATCTATCCACCCATATTGGATACGTGTTTTCAAGATTTCTGGCACCTGGGCGTGTGGGGTATCATTTTCCACTAAATTTAGGAACTTGAATCGATTGGAATGGGTTTAGGACCCGCCACACCCACTGTTTTCCCCATGTTGAAGAATTTGCAGCGTTTTTATTCTAATAAACGGTACTAGTAAGTAAGCGTAAGTATATTCTAACTGGAAATTTGCCATGAGTACAAAACACCCTTAAAATCAAAAACGCAGGTACACACTTATAAATGGACAAATGTAGCTCTTATCGATTTACGAGAAACTATGGAGTTCCAGAAAACATCCTTCATTCAAGGGATACGTAATCCCCACTCAAATGAGATCTGTTTAAATGATTGCAACAGGTACAGGAATGTTTGGAACAAACAAAATTGCGAATGAAAACTGTCTGAATCTAATTCAAAATACCTTAGTGTTCGAAATTTATTCGAATGTGCTTTGGATAAGTAAATTCCCGAAAGGATTGAAAAATTTATCAAGCTGATCAGGGACTTGATAGCTTACTGTTTGTTACAGTAGCGTCTTGCCATCGAACAAGGACAAATCTATCACAATCGATAAATAACTTTAACATGAAACCAACCGGTCATCGCGAAAAATTACTGACGCCTATGAGAGATAGTCGCCAAAATATTTGTCAGATTGTATATGAGCGGTTTGATTGCTGCCGTTGTTACTAAGTTTGATGCTAACCGACCAGAAATTTTTCACCCTAAAATGAAATAAAATGTTCCCTTGAGAAGAAAAAAAATTTTTTTTAATCATTGACATTGTGGTTGGGAAGGCCATACTTACCTAGCCATTTTGTAAATCTCGAATATTATGTATACGGTACTATTATGTGTGCGCTCATCATTATACTGCCGTGAATATTATGATGAGGAATTGATAAACAGATTATCATGTTGATAGGGCAGAGGAAACGTGCGCGAGTGAAAGCGGGTGAAAGACGGTAACAAGGGGGAGCCCAATGGGTGAAGGAAGTGAATGATGTGAGTAGGCCGACTGGAGCTGGGCAGATTGGTAATATTATCACAATCACAGCGGAAACTGAAATCAAAGCTCCTTATCCCTCACAGGCAAAGGACGGGTGACGAGACGGGGAGGAAAACACTAAGGAAAGAAAGGAAGCCGATTACGATTGGAGCTTTCAAAGGGAAATAAATCGGACGTGAAAAGGTTCTTGATTTGAGCGCTCGTTTCGGAGGTATTGTGTTTGAGTTACGGTAGAAAGCGAGAATAATTTTTCCAGAATATGAGCGGCAAGTATCATGAATTCCAACATACCACAGCAAAGTTTCAATGACAGCAAAACAAGCAAAAATATGGTGAAAAAGGTAGGAGTCGTCAGTGACAGGTTGAATGGAGTGCTCGGAACATTCCAAAACCAACTTCATCCTCCGAGATTGTTAAAACAAACATGAAAATGAACGATGCCTCAAAATAACTTGGGCCAAATATTTATGAATAAAGCGGAATGTGAGTCAACACTCGGAGTTTGCGAAGGAATTCGCGATGTTTCAGATTACGGGGCGATTTTGTACTGCACGTTATCACAGTAAAGGAAGTTGATTCATGAGACAAGGCCGACGGTAGAGTTCATCAACTCAAACCTAACGTCACGGATTAAATTGAAAATTAAAATGAACGCGAAAGTATAAAATAGCGACCGAATAGTCTAAAGCAGGGAAAATTTGGAAAAATTACCTGGTGAACATGAGTTGTTTTGGTGGGAACTCTCACATTTCCTTGACGAAGAGATCTAGTACGACGGATAATTATCACATTGGCCGGAAATAACGTAACTTCATTCGCCAGAATCTACTCTGGAATGTTTTCGCACGATTTTAGGTCCCGCTGGCTTTAAACAATCAAAATAACAAACCAGATGCGCCTACTTGTAATGGACCACAAGCGAATCGGTAGGGCACCCCACTGCTACGATAAAATTCACCACCAACTAAAAGTTTCCTCGACGCGGTCTAAACTTTAAATAAATGCACAGTTCAACGATATCACGGACACTAAAGCTGGATTACGATTTCTATTTGAGATTGTCTTTAGAAAATATAATAATGCCGACAAATCTACAATGCACTACACTCCATCCAAGCCACGGCCTTACTAACTTGTGATATTTATTCCGATCCTGATACTTGGATGTCAATGAATTGCCGTTCTGTCCAACTGGACAAAATAATACTGTCCAATAGTCATTCCGGCCCTCTACCTCTGACGTCATGGAAGAAGTAAACGTGAAGTTACTATTGCTTTTGTCCATGTCGTTCCTACGATCCAAGAAAAATGACTTCTGAATGGCTTGTCCGATAATATTTGTTCGGAATCAGAAAGTTTTCAAAATTTGGAAGAGAGTTTCCTTAAGATTAAGATGATGATGGTATTATTAGGACACAGAAATGATGATGACCTAAGGAACTCTCAAACCGTCGTTTGAAAAGTGGCGCAAAGTGACTGGAATGAAAACATAGTTTTACGAGATACCAGCCATGAGTAATACGAGTGGGAAAGTTACATTTTATATTACAACGCAATACAATATTATTGGTGTACATACCTGTTCGTAGATTGAGATGGTTGTGTAGTAGTTGCAATCAAAATAACCTGCTCCTGCTACCGAAGCCACGTCATCAACAACAGCAACATACATGTAACTTGAAAACTTCCTTCGCGGGATTCAACACCGAAACACCGTATAGACGAACCTCAGTATTGGCCCTCGGTCATATAATTTTCGTGACAAATACGATGACAATAGTCTGTTGATCTTCTTACTTCACTAATAGACAGGAGCTGCCGCAATGGAGAAAGCGTTGACTAAAGAAGAGAAGGAACGAATTGAGCGCAATCGGCAAAACGCGCTGGCTATTCGTATGAAGAAGACCAATAAACCCTCCAATGTGTTGTACGTCCTTCGATATTTTTATGCCTACTTGATGTTGCAGTCGTACTTAATAATGAATGGTACTTTGAAGTCATGTGTAAACGTAGAACTCATTATGTTCCCCAGTCTGGACACTCATTTCTCAGTTTAGTGGTATGCTCACAAAAAACCTTTGGTTTTGTTTTTCATTAGTGCATTTTTTATTCCAGGACAGTTGAAGCACTGCAGAAGAATGTTATTAGCGTGGATGGTGTCAAGTATTTTGACTCTCAAGGCGGGTTCTTAGTCAAGGAGAAGAAGGAAGCCGTGGTATGTATTAATTAGAGTATACCAAATGTTCAGAAGACCCTGCTACGGTAGTGTCGGATTTATTCAATCTTCGATACTGACCATGTGAAATACGGCCATGTGACAACTAGGGTATGCCCGTGAATACCCAAATAAGCAAAGTAAACTACCGTTCATCTTCGGGCTACCGCTTACATGTATGTTTCTGAAAACCATATCATTTTTATTTTGCGCAGTCTCAAGAAGTGGGTGTTACCGGGTTTGAAGAGGACTGGAACCCAGAGCCAATAGTTTGCACGGAGTGTGAAAATGAATTTCTAACGTCGTACTTGTCAGACCACTTTGGTTGCAACGTTTGCGACGGTTGCAGGTATGTGAATCAGTGTGGGACGTGGGATACTGGGTAGAATAGACCTGCCTGGAACTCTCAATTCATTCAACTCTCGGCTCCCTTCGTTTATGAAGGTCTAATTAGAGTAGTAATACCACTTGTGAAGAATGTTCATTCAGACCTTTCGTTGCAGGGATGAGGAGGAGAAACATTCGTTAATCACCCGAACTGACGCCAAGAATGAATATCTACTTAAGGACTGTGATTTTGATAAAAGGGAGCCCCCTCTCAAGTTTATCAACAAGAAGAATCCTCACAATTCTCGCTGGGGCGAAATGAAATTGTATTTGCTGCCTCAGGTTCGGTTAATCTCGTAGCATTCCTTCAGTTGGCGAAGGCGAATTATTTGTTTTAAACGGAAGTACCTAATTCTCTAAAATCAGGACAGGACGCAGTTTTTTTTTTTTTCGAAAAATAAATTATGTGAGAATCTGGAATCATCTTCCCATCTCCACCACTACATCCACTATCCCGTTCATGTACAGGTGGAAGCTCGTGCCGTTGAAGTACACGGATCTCTTGAAAAAATTGGAGAGCTACACAAAGAACGAGATGAAAAGCGGCGAGAAACCAAGAACAAGAAATACTCCAAAGACCTGAAGAGTAAGTGTTTGGTTTACGTCGAACTCAGCCTCCTCTGTTTTTTTATGGGTCCTAAAACCAGTTTTTGTAGGATATTTTTCATTTAGCTATTCCCTACGTACCCCAGAAATGTACAGCCTGCTATTTAATCATGTTCATCGCAGCTCTGCGAATGGCGGTGAGAAGCTCTCTCTTCAAGAGATTGGTGGCTCCAATCCACGAACACGACTTTAAAGAAGAGGTCTACAATGAAGAAGATGACACGTACTCAAAATCGTGTAAGACCTGCGATTTTGTTAATACTTACGAAAAAATGTGAGCATTTATATCCTACGTTCTCAAAATCCGAATTGTACGCCGATCTCAACTTTTCTACTTTGGGCCAAAGGCATTTTGTATGTTCTAAGGCAAAACGATCTCCTATAATTTTAAACCAATTTTTGTAAATCATCATTAGTATTACATCAAAACACTTTCGACTATCCCAATGTCCGTTTTATCTATTTTATTTCATCTCAAAATATCTTTGTATGAATGAATCCAGAAGATAAAATAAACCTTGGGCTATGCTTCGCACAGAGTTCAACATGCTTTCAACCCCCTTTTTCACGTACAGATAATGAAACTTGTGCCAGATTTTACCTCTCGGATAAACCCTGCAAATTCTTTCACATGGGTTGGTTATTCCTTGGACCGGAGCATTCCAATCGATTCAGCGCCCAACATTTAATATCTTTAAATGATCCTGGGATGAAAGAATCGCCGGTTTTTCTGTCAAAAATGTTTAAAATACCAACAAGTACGCAACATACAAAAATAAGTGTTCCTTTTTGCTCCATACTATCAAATTTCGTTCACAATCATATCCTGAAAGAATTAAGAGGAACTCTAAATACATCAAATTCTACTCTAGTGAAACTTTGGGCACACATTTTCAATGACTACAGAAATCAAATAGTGGATGAAATTGTATTTTAAAACAATGCTTCGATCAAAATGAAACAGGTGCAATTGGTATGACAACAGTATACAATCAGAACTGGTTATGGGTACTCACTGGGTTTATCATCTAAATCATGAACTAGCAAAATTTATATGGCAGATAAAAAACATTTTGGGAAATTCTTTCTTCGTTGTTGAACAAACCAATTTAGTTTATATTTGAAATATGATACCGAAATATTTTTCGTGATAAATGTATTAGTGAGTAGAAGCGAAAAGTTTGGATCTACCAAAACGGTTTTACTCATCTGAAAAAACCTTCTCATTATAGCATTATTCTGTTAGTGTGATTTGGGAAAGTGATGAGGTTCAATTTGTGATAGCTGATGTGCCAAGTGACTTCATGAGGCTGTAGCAGTTGTTCAATCTCTTCCGATCGCCAATGCTTTCAAGACTGCGTGCAGCTTCGACCAGCATTCCTGCTCGCTCGCCAGGCGACGACAAAAGGGATGCGGGCAGGTGTTTACAAGCGAGGTACAGCGCTGCAGCATGCTCCCGTCCACCTGAGCAGTCGCTGTTGGTTTTGTCTGGAAAGAAGCAAAATAAACCCGAATGATTTCAAATTTTTACATTTATAGATAAAACATAAGATTCAGAGCTGGGTAAGATTTGAAATAAACGTTTTTAACTAGTGCTGTTAAAGTTGCTAATGGAGAGCACACAGCTATCAAAATCCTGACAATGTGGATATATGAATTTTATTGATAAAGGTTCAACCCCATAAGAAGTGATCCACAAGTTTCAGGACTTACGTTTCATGATTTCACTAAAAACATGTACAGTAAGCTATCATTGGTCATGGTCCCATTAAATTTCATTTACCGCCTCCAAACTCTTTCCTTTTATTGGTCAAGAAGGAGACCCATGGGGAGGAAAAGCGCAAACACTGGTTATCAGGGCCAACCGCCATGACTCTTCCAACAGCGCAGTGGGGACATAGACTGGTCAGACTTGCTACTGCACAGGGCAGACTTGCTACTGCAATAGAAGAGGCAGAGGGGCCTCTCGCCAAGGCAGCACGGCTTTAGGAAGGGATTCTCCACCATAGGAGCAATCAGTGATGTAGTAAATGCACTAAGGGCGACGCAAGAAGGTAGACCACACAAAAGACCAGTCGGCCTCCTGGCAACCCTAGACGTAAAAAACGCGTTTAACTCAGCCAGATGGGTTGATATGATTGAAGCACTGGGGACAACCGTCCGGGTCCCAAAATACCTAATGGCAGTGCTAGAAAACTACTTGGAAGACAGGACACTAACATACGGGACAAGGCAAGGAGAACGCGAAAGTATAGTCACAGCAGGGGCTGCACAGGGATCCATACTTGGTCCAACCCTCTGGAACATTTCGTACGACAAAATATTCA
This sequence comes from Cyrtorhinus lividipennis, assembly GCA_019603395.1. Classification (NCBI taxonomy): domain Eukaryota; kingdom Metazoa; phylum Arthropoda; class Insecta; order Hemiptera; family Miridae; genus Cyrtorhinus; species Cyrtorhinus lividipennis. The sequence goes on from CM034007.1 coordinate 841,006, forward strand.
GCCTGCCAATGCCAACAGACACCTTTCTGGTGGGGTATGCGGATGATGTGGCGTAGTTATTCTGGCAAAGACAACGGAAGAAGCACAGAATAAACTAAAGGAAGTCATGACAACAGTAACAGACTGGATGGAAGGTCGCAGACTGGCCCTTGCAGTGGAGAAAACAGAGGTGGTGGTTTTCACTCGCAGGAGGATCCAGACGCTGTTGCCGATGGAACTGACGGAGGATACGGTGGTCCACACCAAACAGGCAGCTAGGTATCTGGGAGTGATCCTAGACACAAAAATCACCTTCTGGGAACACATAAGGACAGCCGCTGACAAAGCATCGCGCATGACGGCAGCACTCAGCAGGCTAATGATGAACGTTAAGGGCCCACGATCATGCAAGAGAAAGCTACTCATGTCAGTGACAAATTCAGTCATGTTGTATGGAGCAGAGACATGGGCAGGCGCACTGTCTGTCGCACACTACCAGAAGCGACTAATGGTGGTACAACGGCAAGGAGCGCTAAGGATAGTTGCGTACAGAACGGTATCGGAGCCAGCTGTCCTTGTACTGGCTGGGGTCATCCCAATACATCTTCCGGCTGCAGAAAGAAACCGGATTTATGATGGAGGAATGGAACCCAGGAAGGCAATAGTGATCAAGGAAGAACGGGAAAGGACACTGAAAGACTGGCAGACCATCTAGGACAATGAATCGAGGGGTCGTTGGACAGCGAGACTAGTACCAGAAGTGAGAGGCTGGCTGGAGAGGCCACACGGCGAGGTAAGCTACTACCTCACGCAATTCCTCACAGGACACGGCCTTTTCTATCAATACCTACGCACCGAGTCCAGGGTGCTTGCACTCCAGACACGGAGGACAGCGTGAAACATACCTTTTTCGACTGTGAGCGTTGGCGTCTAAAACGAGAACAGCTGTGGTCAGAAATAGGTCTGAACACACCATCTCCGGAAGAGTTAGTGAAACGAATGCTATCAAGCAAACAAGCATGGGAAAGACGGCATTATATAGTGTCTCTCTTCAGAAGAAAAACGAGGAAGAAAGAGCCCGGCAACAAGCCACACTGGCAGAAAACGGAGACTGGCCCCAAGTCCAACCCGAAGTCATGTGATAAATAGTACCAGGTTGGGCCATTGGGAGGGTGAGGTTTTAGTGGATTGGACTTCCACATAACTGGAGGAGGCCGACCCTAGTATCTAACACCTGGCCTCAAAAGATTTCCTCATCTTAAAAAAAAAAAAAAAAAAAAAAAAAAAAAAGTGGGGACCTAGACTGGATATATGCCTGAAAATGGAAAAGACTCCTACTCCAAATCCGTCAACACTTTACTTCAAGTTTCTGAGAACTTGCATGATGGTCCCAATCAGCTCAGATCTCTGTCAGAGTTAACTTAGCTTTTGACCCCTACGCCACTCTGACAAGGAAAATAATAACTGGATGTGGCGTGACTGTTTTACCACACACACATACTACTCAGGAGGACACTTTGATCTAGCCCCTGGAGAACCAGGACTTCCAATCAAATCCATCATCCTGCTCCAGATCTAGAAACTCATATTTACACCGCTTACAGAACAATTCATTGTGCATACATGGCTCCGACACAATCTTTTACACTCCAGCAAATACTCTGCATGCTTCTAATCCTCATTTAGAGAAGAAAAAAAAAAGTGTTTCACCTTTTCCACATATCATAGAAGGGCGGGCGACTCTATGCCTTAAACTTCGATCTAGAAGGTGTTGAGTTCGAGAAGGCGATGCTCCAGTTATCAAGTGGAGGACAGCCTCATAGATGAAAACCCGCTTCATAGCATCCTATGAACACCAATTGTTGTATTCATGAATTAATGTAAGGCATCGAGAGCAAAATCTGAGATATAGAAATCATGCATGTACTCACAGGAATAAATTGAACCATTTGTTTAAGGCACTCAACGTCTCTCTGGAAGTCTTGCAAGAAGCTGGTAGTAACAATGATAACGTTACTTTCCCAAATTGCCATTCTGGTCTCCAGAAGCCAGTCGCAGAGCATTAACTGGGTTAGCTAAACAGCAAGCGCAAGTTAGTTTGAATACAAGTTTATGGACACTGAGCTTAGATCTCACAAAAGTGGAACAAGACTCACCAAATTTTTCTTGTCACTCTTGTGACTTGTAGTAATGCTATCAATAAGATGGTGGGACGCATATGAGGCATAATGCAGCGTTAACTTGGGATTGTTTGAAATAAGGCAAGATTTCTTCATTTCGAAACAGGCAAGGACAGCTTTGGCCAGTGGGTAGTTCAGTAATGGTGCCGGGATGGACTCAATGGAATCATACAGGGCTTCAGCATTTTGGTCTTCCCCAAGCACCCAATATATGGCCACTGAGAGGACACTGTGCCACCATCGAGCCAATTCGTCTTTCCTTCCTGAAATAAAGATAAACAAACTGTCTTCTTATCCTGTGATTATTGCTGATGGCATTGATCGATTGACACATTGAATCATTTTGCTGGATTCCATGTCTTTGTTCTAACAATTGCAGCATGCAACTACCTTTAAACTCTAAGTTGTCCTGCAGGAGTTTCAGATACTCCAGGGCGTCAGAGGTGGATCTTAGAGAATGCCTGCACATGTCTTTTTGAAGGGAGGCTACTTTGTCTGGAGCTATCAATATTTGAAGAAGCAATTCAATCAAGTGTTCACGAAACGCCTACAATGGTGAGAAAACAACGGCGTGAACGATTGAGCAATTGTGTCGTAGGCCACAATTAGAGGAATGTAGATTCGACCAGATTATGTCAAATGCCTAAAATGTCTTACCTTGCTAGCGTATGCCAGCGGGTTGGTTCGATCAATCAGCATGGTAAAAATGCTATCAGATTGATTGTAAGACCAATAGTTGTTCATGATGAAGTTTCTTCCAATACTGGTTGACATGCAGGCCAGACCTTTTGTTTTGCACATCAATACGTGTCGTTTGGATTTCCAAAAATAAAACCTGCAGACACAGTCATTTAATATCGTCAGTGTGGTATTTGAAAATTGAGACGGAAACTTGTTATATGGAGGAGAGTGGTTCATTACTGGTTTTGTGCTTTTTGGGCTAGTTTGAGTGGAAAACAAACGTTCATGTTGAGAACTACCTCCCTATGGCTTAATTTTTGAGTATATACTGGAATCCTATAATAAAACTAGCAAATAAACTCACATGTTAGAATGTATGTAGTAGGATACGGTTTTACCCTCCCTTCTTTCAAATCCAACAATTTCCTACAAATCAACTAGATTTTTGGGATGCACTTTTGGGTGTGAGACCATTATTTTTGTATTGACCATAGCTTACACTCAAACAAACAAAATTTGTGCAAGTTCTCATTGATGATACAGTAATGTGATTGCCTTTAATAGAACAAACCTGAGGTCTTGGACCAGCTACTTTTAGTACAGTCAAAACTTAGAAGTTGAAAGAGGAAATGATGGAAACAGGATACTGTAAACAAAAAATTAAACCTAACTTACCGGCCCATGAAACTGAGAAGCGGCGAAACCCTGTAGAGGTAAAGAGCAAAGGCGCAGTATATTTCTGCTATATCTTCGTGGGAAAACGCATCACCAGCGGCTTCAGCTTGATTTATTGCAGCAAGTGACAGAACATAATCTCCCATGGAGTTTTCCCCATTAATCAACCGAAGCCTGTGAAGGTGGTGGTATATCAAAGCTTGCTCCCTCGCAGAAGTGGCTGCTTCAAGTCTTGTATTTCTGAAATGACCATTCTTGACCTGAGTATCTCGTTGGAAAAATATATCTGCTATCTCCCTAAGCCAAGACATGCCGACACTGATTCATGTGAAGGAACTTTGACAGCTTTGATAATGTGCTGAAACTCTGGGATAAGAGAGCAACCATGGAAGCTTCAAGAAATCTACCCTACCAAATATGTGATATCCAATTATTATTGAAGTTGACAAGGGTTTTGGGTCACAAAAAATAAATAAATAAAAGAACACCCACTGCCTGAATTAAAGGGATAAATATTGAGAAGAAATGTACTTACTTGTCTACAAAGAAACCTCCTTCATGACGAGACAGCCAGCGCCCAATCCATAACAAGTGGAAAATCTGCCTCAATGTTTGCCAAATACACGCTGAGGCCAATTCCAATTTGGTCGCAGGTAAGTGTAAATTGAGAACACTGAGGCAAGTTGTCAGTTCTTGCTTCGCACCTATTTCATTCCCCTGAGGGCATTATTAGAAGAGTGAGAAACCCCATCGACTAACACTAATATGTCATGCATTCATCAACTAGGAAACACCTTTGAGATGTAGAAGTCGGCTTGCTTCCGGTGACGCCAGAAGTTGAGTGAGGCCTTGGATTTGATGGGTATCACGACGTCTCCGAACATTAAAAGTTTTATCAAACAACCAAAAAGCAGTACAATGTTGAAGAACCACAGAACAGCAGATGTTCCTAAGTCTGCTGTTGGACCTAGAAAAGAAGGGGGAGGGGGGGATGAGCACATGATGAAGGGGTTCATAGATGATCGAGCAAGTTTTGAGAAAACTTCTTACTGGTCGTAGATTCTCCAAGGACTTTTCGAGTGTTGAGAACAGAGCTGGCATAGTTGTCGTCTGACAAAATTTTGGTGGCAAGGAACTTGAAAGGGTTGAAGATTACGATAGACAGCATGAAAGCGCACATCGCCATCCTCGTTTGGTCCAGCATACCTTGCAAACGCACTGGTGCAAAGTCGTTTTCAACCTAGAACATGCAAGTTCAAGGTATTGGTCAGGTATTGGTGGCATAGTGTGGTGAGTCATGTGGTGTAAGCTCAGCATGATCAACTTAAGAATGAATGACTCAGAAGCAACATTCATGAGGTTCCACTATCAGTGGAATATATTAGAAGTTCTCCCTCATGAGGTTACCAGAATTGAAAGGAATGACAAAATGTGAGACTGACATTCATATCGTTGAAGCTCTGATCTTGAGGGGTAGGCGGTCCAGAAGAGTCAGATCGTGGTGACTGTGAGCTGTCAGACCGAGGAGGTGTGATGTCACCAGCTTCTTCCTTGCACTGAGGGATTATTAAGCCGTCCATCTGGTTTGAAGCTAACCTCAGAGCTAGATTTTCTTGTTTCAACTTCACATTTGAATTTTGTAAGTACTTGATGTATTCTATGGCTTTCCTCAAAATCAGCGATTTATTCATCTGTAAAAAATTTATAACCATTAATATTCACCCTACCGTAGTACAACAGTTCTGAGAACCTCTGAAAATGAAATTAAAATTGGGGATAAATTAGTATATCACCTTCGCAGAGGGGCCAGCTATTATCTCTTTAAGTTCGATAATCCTGTCATTAATGCTGGTTCTATAACGCCTCTCAATGGCATTGTGCATGTTCCTTTTAACATCTTTGAACTTGGGCGGTTTCTCAGTTCTGAGAGCAGGCTTCAGTCGATTGAGAGATATTTTTTCCGTCTCCAACACTACAGGAATGCCTGAGAATGATGAAATGAGAGGAAGTAACAGTGATGGATTCGTAGGTTTTAAATACTCAGAATTAATTTTAAAGAAACTTAATTAAACATGGCCGACAAGCCAAGTACTTGTAGTACGCTATGTCATCAAATCCCAATTCACTCACCAGTGGCAAAGAGTGTGTTCCCATTTTGGGGGGCAGCAGCAACGTTTCCACTAAGGACGACAGGTTTTGCCAGGGTATGTTTTTCGCCAATCCCATTGCTAGCATATACTAACGTAGGTTGAGGACCATTAGTCACCAACTGGGCTCGAAAGACCATCTAAGGATAACAAACAATAGTACCTATACGTTCATAAACTAGAAAGCGAGGGATTGACTGGTTCGACAGAACTTTTTAAAAATAAGTACTAACCTGCTTTGTCGGGTCGGTAGGAATGTGGATGGGAATGCCATTGCTTTGGACGGCGACATATCTCCCACCTTGAAGCTTATCAGGAGCAGCTTTCAGCTTTTTCTTCGTCGGAGGATCGACAGAATTGGCTGTTATTTGTGTTGCTGCTGGTTGGATACCCTCTGCCTTAATATTCTTGAAAACTACATTGCTAGATGGCTGTTGTATAAGCAGAGCGTTCTGATTCAACAGTAAAGGAGCTGTTTGCGTAACAATATGGCGCTCTGGTACTGGAGGGTTGACAGGGAGTGGTACCGATATAGGTACTGTCACCTGAGTTGGAACGCTTTGCGCAGGAGCAGCAGGTCTGCCTTGAAATTGCTGTTTTGGCTGAACATTCAGTGGAATGCTGAAGTTATGCTGGGTCCCTGCATCGCACGTTTCTTTCTGATAGAAGACACTGTCACTAAATAACGTAGGGCAATCCGGATCGTTCTTCACGGCTTCGCCGCACAACGCATCTTTTTCCGGCGAAAGAGGTTCGAATTGAGAAAGCAGCTCATCTTCAGTCAAGAGACTACTATCAATCGAGAACAACTCCTTTTCACAATTGATGATATCTGGAAAATAGAGGAGAATACCAATCAACTCAACGGAAAGGGCAGGAACTAACTTCGGCTAAGAATAAAAACACAGTTCATCAGGTCTCGGTGTCTGAGGTTTTAAATCCATGTCAATGTCACCAAACAAGTCATAAGATGTTAACATGCTAACAACTCCCACTAGAATTTGTTCATTCTTCCTAGAAAGAGACGATTGTGTGTTACTTCAATTGATCAACGGAATACGGTAGTACGCCTACGGATATCGCTATAGGGTATGCGGGTAACGGAGTGACTTGACGGGATGATGAAATTTCTCGTATTGATTCATAAACACAGACTTCGACGGGAACTTGGAAAAGTGCCACAATCGATAGAAAAAATATCAATTTCTGAGTGTATAGTTACAAACTATTTTTAATTATATTATCAACATCAACCATTGCTTTAATACATTCCATGATATTCGATCACCCTTACCGTCTATTGCAACTAACTCGTTGAAGTTGAATGAATCAACGTCGAAATCACTTTCACAATCCATATCCGTCATGTTACCATTGCAATTTCACAACGTACGCCCGTGAATAGGATGAACATAAAAAAAAAAATCATTAAAATGCACACCATGCGCAATGACAACAATTTACTGACTTGAAAAAACTAACAACTCAGCTTATCCGACAGATGAAATGCGGAGATCCCCCGCCCCGTAAATCACCTGACAGTTTTGCACCAATCGGAACATCGGAATTGATAGTTCTTACGAGAATTATTCAGCAAAGTGAAGTAGAAGAAGACGAAGCAGGATAACCACTGTTACTTGGGAAAGTCACATAGAGTTAGAAGTAGGGATGAGCATCGTTTCAAAACTATCGATAGTCACCATCAAATAGACTATCGAAAGCAACCATCGATAGTTAAAAACTATCGGTACTTAACTATCGATAGTTTTTGATAGTATCGATACTTTTGATTGGGTTGGAAAAATAAAATTGGTGCCTTATGAATCTGCTAAATGAAGACGAAATTCATTGAAACCACACATGTCAGTTTTGTGCAAATTAAATCTACCAAACATGAGCAAGAATGTGCTGAAAATTTTTTCATTAGAGCATTGGTAGGTAGGTAGAAAGTACGCTAAAAAATGGAATTCAACTCATATCGAAATAATTAGGTACTTTATTGAGAATTATTATTAATGGAATGTGCCACAATGAATCGGGCAATGAATTCAAAAATAGAATCTTCAACGCAAACTTCCCTTCAATCCGATTTCTGCTTTCCGTAATAATTTGCCCCGAGAACAAACGTTCTGATGGGGTAGACGTGGCCACGGTAACGCGATAGGGACGTTGCAGATTTTTATTTACTATGTGAACAACTCATGAATTATATGGGTTTCTTTTGTAGACGCCATCAAATCAGCTTGAATCATATTGCAAAATACCTATCTAGAGTAAGTATTTAAGCGGGATACCAGCAGTAACGTTACACATATCGATAAGATTTATTAACTAATCGATTATTGCCTATGAGATTGGGTTTTCGGATCAATTCGATATTTCTTCAAATAATCGATAGGTAATCGAAAACTAACCAATTATTGAAACTAAACATTACTTTAAATAAAACACGAGCGTCAAGCAAAAAGAAGAAATAACTAGAAGAAATGGTATTACTTACGTTCCGTCATCTGTCTGCAAATCTGCTGTTCAAAGTAGAGACTTTAAGAGGATTTATTTTTCGTCATCCAACAACTACAGTCGGAAGCACACACGTCCACCTATCCTGGAATTAAATTTTGGAGGTTGGATCCTGTCAGGAATCCTCAGATTCTATCACGGCAAACCCACTGCTAGAGACATCAGTTTCGTCACAGACATATGCTGATCCTCATTCAGGGAATCTACAGTGAAAAGACTGTGGTCTGTGGTCAATCCCATGAAATCTGAAAAAGGAAAATCAATAATTCAGCAAAAAAAAAAAATTGAAGAAATAGGTAGCAGAAAGAGGGCCAGAGAATACCCATATAGTTTCCAAAGGCGTCATCACATTCGTAACCGGGATTTCCTTTAAAAAGTCCTTTTGATGTTCATGTTCATGCGCCGGTGGTTATGTAGCGACCTTAGGAATCAATGGTTCAATTATTGAAGTGGCTGGATATGAGGGCCTTGTCACATTCTGATCAAGATTTCCTGCGAATAAGTCCATTAATGTGCTTTGCGTAGGTTTATATGGCCACATAGGAATCACAACATGGATCAATGTAGCTAAAACGGGTTCAATAATTGAAGAAGTAGCTGGATATACCTTACCGCGTTCAAGACCACGATTTCCTTCAAAAAAAGCCATTTGAGTATTTTTTGGTAGGGGAAATGTTGCCCTGGGAATCTCAACACGGAGGTTCAATTTAGCTGAAAGGGGTTGAACTCTTGAAGAAGTGGCTAGATTTGAGGGCTCTGAACCAGGATTTCCTTTAAAATTGCCTCTTGAGGCTCTTGCATACACGGGTGTTCGACGACTTAAGAATCTGAACATGAGTGAACGAGCAAGAAACATCGATGTGGCTTCTTTCTTCCTATCATGCGTAACATCGATAGCCGATGTTATCGATCCTTCTCACCATCGATGTTTTGAGAACATCGGACATCGATGTCCCATCCCTACATGTGTACATGTCAGAATGTCAGTATTCAAGAGACTGGATGGTGCACTTGTGCACGTAATTGCTTCTTTTCGGGATTTGGGAATTCACTCACAACCATTGGTTTTGAAGGTCAAGTGCATACCCATTCCTGAATGGTCTGGAAACTAAGAGTTTGTGTCTGCCGTTATGTGGATCAGATTACTGATACTTGAAATATCAGATGAAGAAATGATAATGGTTTATGAGTAGGGATGATCGATACCAAGGGAGGATCGATATGAGTACTAGTATTGGCATCGAAAGAATAGTATCAACACCAAGCAATTATCGGATCAAAAGTATCGATACCAACCAATATCGGTATTGAATCAAAACGGCGTTCCGCGTCTCGCCAGGGGGCCGCCCCCGGTTACAACTATTTACGTACTTCAGACGAAATTATTGAAACACAGAATGTGTTTTACTGATGCTTTTCTATATAATTTTTTTTATATAATCACCGCGTCACACACTTGAGTAAATCACCTTATCAATGAACACTCAACTAACAACAAAGTGACCACGGAACAAAATAACACATTTAACACTGTCTTATTACTGGTATGATAGCAAGGCATTCTTCTTCTTCACAAGACTACCCCTAGCCAAAGCAGGGAAGAAGGATCTCTCTCCAATGCTTCTGGCCCTTCAAGTATGTACCCTCCAGTCTATGGTATATACTCGAAGTTCTGGCCAAAACAAGTGTAGCAACCTTTAGGAGAGGGCCTTCTTGATTCTTAATTGGTAATTTTTAACAAAAATTTGAGGTACTGTTCGGTACTTTTTCTATCCCGATTATTTTTTCCGATACCAGTATCGGTATCGAAAGCAAACTATCAATACAAAAATGATTGGTATCGGAAGAAAAGTATCGATACCATATCGATATCGATTGGTATCGGTCATCCCTATTTATGAGATGTGATAACGAAAATTTCGTTGCTACTGTGCTAGTCGTTCGTTGTATCTCTGATGGTTAATCATGTCAGGCCCTCCTCCTCTTCTTGACAACAACGATACCGATGAAGAAAATTCGGATTTATTCGCGTCTGCAGTTGAGGTGAGTCCTTGAGAATGCAATAAATTGTAGAAATCTGGAGACTGCGTGCTCAACAACTCATGAAAATGTGATCATTCCTCATTCCAGGGCATCCGGGATTCACTTCCAACGCTCCAGCTCTCAATGGTAATGACTCAATTCGTGATTAAATTAGTGTATACCTCAGTGGGGTACAATGAAGCCTGGTGTAAATTCTGATGTTTTGGTTTTACTAACGCTAATTTGCAGGACACCGCCGGACCTCTATTATCACCCGTGGAGGACGAACTCGTTACAACGCCTCCATCTACGATCCCTTATCACTCAGCTTCCAAGGTACATGAGAACCGTGTGAAAGCGCAATCAGTTATTTCTTTAGAGTTTGTTTGAACAGGATCACCCTTCTTTGAGTGATCGATCTGAAGATGCAACCATAACGTGGATTAAGGCATTATACCGGCTGTGCGACCTTCAACAGGTGCTCACTGCCGGTGGTCAGCTATTTGTTGTAGCTCTTGTGCTCTTTTGCTCTCTGTCATGTTTACAATAAGTACTTCTATTTGTAGGACATTCCCGTCACATTTGCCTTGTCTCCCGCCGATCTGAATACAGTTATTCATGAATTTCATTATATTTATACAGGCTCAATCACACAATGACCAAAAGTATATTTTAACATTTCGTCAGCTGAAGGTCTCGCAATAGCACTCGTGCAACCTGCAGTACTCGAAATTGAAATAATTTTCATGAAAAACCCGACACAACAAATCCATTTGTTAGCAAATTCATTACAAAAATTCGTCTCACCTTAAATAATCTATTTTTACTCCTTGCACGGGTAGTATAACGTAAATGGAATCTTATGATACTATCACAAAGGAAGAGGAATTCACTGTCACAAAAAAAGATAGTTCTGTGCCTTGAAACTCACTTGTTTCAGCCTTCTGGACGTCCGGATGAGCAGTATTTGAACGTCAAGATCACAGACGTCCAAAGAAATGGTGACGGCATGGGCGCTTATATGATTTACAAAGTTGAAACCAATACCAATTGCTTACCTTCGTTTAAGAAGAAATCTAGCGTCCCGAGGCGTTTTAGCGATTTCCTTGGCCTTCATGACAGACTTGTTGAAAAGCACCTCAGAACTGGCCGCATCATTCCTCCAGCTCCTGAGAAGAGTGTTATAGGTATGCTGATTTCCAATCTTTCTTCTTTGTTCTCTTCTACGCTTTTGATTAAAGAAATGAGGATGGCCTGTGGAATAGGAAAAATCAGGCACCAAGTATTTATTCTGAATTTCCAGGTATGACAAAATTGAAAATGGGAGCGCAACCCACTGAACAACAGTCCTCTCATTTTGATTTCATTGAAAGGCGAAAGTGTGCTCTTGAGAGGTACCTTCAGCGAACCGCTGATCATCCAGTTCTTGGCCTCGATCCAGATTTTCGTGATTTCTTACAAAATGGTAAGCATGAGTTTCCATCGTGAGCTCGACAGTCAACAAACTAAAGTTGCTTTCGCACTTGTAATTTTTATGATTTATCATTCATAAAACATAAGTTCCCAACCATAGGTATGTATATTTTGTTCCTTTAGTAGCTGACCTGAAAATCAACTTTCGCGAGTGGAAAACTGGATTGATAACTGGAGCCAGATATGAGCTTCAGCAACAAACAGCAGACATAAAAACGCTGCAAATTCATTCACAGGGGTTGGTTATTCCTCGGACCAGGAGCATGGAGACTCATTCCAATGGGTTCATTGTCCAAAATTTAATGGAAAATAATACCCCACACGACTAGACCGCCGAAAATATACCGCACCGCCTAGTTACCAGAAATACCGAAAACATATTGAAAATGGGTAATATATGCCCAATTTGACCCATAACTTCTTCCAGTGGGTGTCAATCGTTCTGGGACCCACTTCATTGGATTCAGCGTCCAAAATTTAGAGGAAAATGGTACCCCACTCGCCTAGATCGCCCAAAATTTGAGGACCAACTTGAGCCAAAAACGGGTCCCTGACCAAAATTTATAGACAATTTTCTAATACTAAAAATGGCGTGGACGGCGGACGGACAGACGCTATTTGCTCATTACGACTCAGACACCACGAAACGTCCAGAAAATAATTTCGGGTCAAATTGGAGTGGTTGACTTATTGCATGAAAACATAGGTTGATTATTCAAGGAATAACCAACCAAGACAGGACTTCTTCGCGTTTCGTCGGTAGTTTCACTTTTACAAATCAGGTTTTGAGCTTTCCGATTTTTTGTATTCCTTCATATTATTATATTGTTGTGATAAGTCTCCACAGGGAACTTTGTTGTATCCTCATTCACTATAATCCCTCTCGTCATGATTCCAGAATCTGAACTGCCCAAGGCCACAAACACTAGCGCTCTAAGTGGTGCGGGAGTGATGAGATTATTCAACAAAGTTGGAGAGACTGTCAATAAAATCACTTACCGTATGGATGAAAATGATTCGGTATGTGACTCCATGATTTTCAGCATCGTAGTCGTTTATTTCAGTTTCATTTTTTGTTCTTTATTTGGATTTCATTTTGCAGTGGTTTGAAGAAAAAACTCAAGAAATTGAGTGCTTGGAGAATAGTTTACGCAAACTAGCGTGTAACATGGATGGCCTCGTCCAGGCTCGAAAGTAAGTCTTGTTTTTCTAAAACTATCTACCTACAATGGTTGATTCCATTTCAAGAATTTGACCGAAATTCTCAACCACCTCACCTTATTTCCCCTATAGGCCCAACAGAAAGAATTATTCCGCCACACATCTTTACAGTGTAAAACTAATATATATATATATTTTTTTTTTAAACGGGTATAGTGTAATAAATACTGTTTGTTTTGCTTTATTTCAGAGACCTAGCTGCATACACTGGTGCTCTTGCTCGTACAACTGCTATGATTAGTAACTGTGAAGAACACCAGCTTCTCGCTCTGGCTTTGGTTAATTTCAACGATTTATTAGAAAAGGTAATGGTGTTGACGTTTTTGGGCCGTGTTGGCGTGAGTTTCCCCATAAGCACCAGAGAGATTGAGATGTTGTTTGCGAAGGAAAATGTGTCATTGAGTTTATAAGATTGTAAAGGATACATTGAGTCATCGTTATAGGATCTGATGGGTTTCGGTGTTGAATTCTTTCCAGCGCTTATTACTGATTAGGGTTTTTTTTTTTTTTTTTTTTTTAATATCCCAGAAGTATGCGTTTGCTATTATGGTTTTTAAAAGTACGCTCCTACTAACGTAGCTAGTGCTTATATCACAGATGTGTAGGATTGGATGTAGCCGATCGTGATGGCTTATCACGATCGATGGCATTATTTATTAGTTCATGGATCCGTAGTGACACTGATAAAACCCGTCTTACAGGACCCTGGAATTCCAGAAAATCCATCTGTTTTGGGTTCCCTTGGGGAGTGGGGTTTGATATTAGTTTAGCTTAAATCATCAGAGCCCATTAGTAGAGCGATATTTTAGATTTTTGACCATTTTTAGGCCCCTTTGAGAAAGGAATTTTGTATTTTGTGTATACATGCAGGAAAAAGTTACGGAGGAAGCAGTATAATTCCGCATTTCTTCATTCGCATACGTGTTATTTCATCACGTTATTGTTTTCCAGATTGAAGCTGTGAGACACGAGCAAGCCAACACAGATTTCTCCTATCTCGGCGAATTCTTGAAAGATTATTTGGCATTGATAGGTGCTGTGAAGGTGAGTCAATCGTACATACCATAGTTGGCATAGATGCGCCTGGGTCTCTATGATTCCTCCAATTTATTGTTTGATTCAATACTATTTCTCGAATCCAGAATGTTTTCCACGAGCGAGTAAAAGTCTACCAAAATTGGCAGCACTCGCAGTTGATGTTGAACAAAAAAAGAGAATACAAAACTAAGATGGATCTTGCCAACCGAGCTGATAAAGGCAACTTTGCTAGCAATGAGATAGTAGAGGTAAGTCAATACAAATTAGTAACTATAATTTGAATGTTATCTTATTTTAACCGTGATTATACTCTAATTATGAGTTGGTTAAATTAAGTATCCAACTTTTGTGACAAGGAATTCAATTGCGTTTTTCTCTTTTCCCATTGAGTCAAGACTGTTTCACCTGTAGGTTGTACAAAAATAACTCGAAGGGAAGCAACTTTCCACAGAAAGTGAGCAATTCAAGTGGTAGCCATGCCAGATGGCGTGCTCAACTACGAGGATCATCTAACAGAGCTTTTATGACTCAGTTTGGCACCACTAACCAGAAACTTTAGTGGCTATTCACAGACTCGGGGCAAATTTCTCTAAGGAAACATAAATTTCAATTACCAGAAGTAAATTTGAGCAATAACGCTGCCTTTTAAGCTAAAAACCTCCATAAAGCAATGATTGAGTGAACAGTGATTTGAAAGCGCTATGTATTGCTTGTGAGGGTGATATCGGTATTTGTGTTGAGGCTGACACCTGTATGTCCTTGTCAGATATTAATGATTCATGATGTAAGTTAGATTAGATTAGATTAATTACACAGGGGTAGTGGGGACGTCCATCATCGTGCCCGTCCCCCCACACTTAGACCTAGTGGCCCATTGTGCTAACCCCTGGGGCTCATCTTGGCCGAAGCTCCGTGTTCCCGACTAGGTCCAGCAGAGCTCCGACCAGGTTCTCCTGGTTGAGGAAGTCCCCTCGGTTCAAAGTCCCGAAGGTTCTGAAACGCCTGTGTTCCAGGGCAGAACAATTGAAGACGATGTGAGACGCTGTCTCCTCGTCTTCGCCACAGAATCTGCAGTCAGGGGTACCGTTGCGCACCCCAATCCTGCAGAGATGCCTCCTGAAGTCCCCGTGTCCTGTAAATAAGCCAACGGTGAGTCTCAGGGAAGCTCTGTTAAGGTTAAGGCATCTCGTGGCCCTACCTTTGTCAGGACCAGTCATCATGATATGACCGTGTTCTTGCTGCGGCGTCCGCTCCCAGCACTTCTGGTGCTGGGAGCGAACCCAGTTTGCCACCCACCCCGATAGTAGGGTGCGGGAGATTCCTTGGCATGGTTCAGGTCCCGTAATGACAGTCCCCGACCCACGCCTAGCCAGAGCGTCAGTTCGGTCATTACCCTCAACCCCTGAGTGGCCCAGGACCCATAGGAGGACAATTTTGTTTGTTCCACTCAGCAGTTGGAGGGCTTCCCAGCACTCAAGCACCAGCCTCGAGTCAGAGCTCGATCTCATTAAGGCCTTGAGTGCTGCTTGGCTGTCAGAGAAGATGTGGATCCGCCTACCTCGGTAAGCCCTCCTCATGTTCTCCTCAGCACATTTCTCTATTGCAAGCAGCTCAGCCTGGTATACTGTGACCCAGCTACCAAGGGAGATGATGTAAGTTAGTTGGAATAGGTACATACTTGTGTCACATGGGTCATCAAGATCAAGCCTGCATTTCATGATGTAATGTCACCAAGAGCATATACGCTCCATTCCTCTCTCTCTCTCAACATTGTCAGACAATGGTGAAACAGTCGAGAGAATCGTCATTGTTACCTTCAATCAGATTTCAGACTGACGAGTACTATTATACTTTAATTTGAAAATAAAGCAGAACATCTCGGACAAGCTGGAAAGCTAATTGGAAACTCATAGGGGCAAGAGTTGGAAATACTAACCTTGAGCTTTAACATCTCTTGACTAGCCAGAGTTGGGCGTTCAGCATAATATCACCCGTTATACAGCCTTCAATCTATCAACAACTTTCATTAAACCTCCATCGCAGTCCGTTTTGAAGTTCAACGAACGCATACTCAACAGATAGAAGTGTAATCACTAACATCGCCCATGGTTAGAAATATTTCTTCTATCGATGCTTTTGGTATCTGTCTATTTGTCTTGATATCATCTTTACGCCATTCCCTACTCCCTACCTCATCAAATCCTCTAAATTCTTAATTTGCTTCCTCTCTGACTTTGTGTTCATAGTGGGAAGCCAAAGTTGAGAGGTGTGAAGAGGAGTTTAACAACATATCTCAGATGATCAAAAAGGAAATGGAGCTCTTTGAGGAGAACAGAGTGTTTGAATTCAAGGGGATATTCATTAATTATTTGGAACAGCAGATGAAACACCAACTCCAGGTATAGTCTAATTTGTATGATTCCATTCATTGCTGGTATCAACACACTTTATTGGCCAAGCAGTGGGTTGTTTCGGAAGAACGAATTTTGGGCAGCATTCCTACTCATTCAAGCACAATGATTTTGGGCTGCCTGGACTCAGCATCTCTTTGTCCTTACTTTGAAGAAAGAAAACAAAATGCTGAACGCAACATGGAGTTCTTTCCACAAATTTGTTTGACGCATAGTCATGAACAAATAATAACTGTTAAACCTGTCACAAATTGTTACTCATTCACAGACAACAGAACACTTATTTGACAGAACGCAGATATTGCACACAGCTGATTACTGCGTCGGATTTTCACTAACCTGATTACCCACACATTTCTCACAGAGATGGTAGTTTATTTTCTTTTCTTGGATTTGTAAAGATCCGCATTACTTACTTTTCATTCTCTGCCCATGATTACTTATTCCTACACAACAAAAAAACACATTTATTCTCAGGTTGTCAAGTTCCATTGTCACTAACTCCACCATGTTCCTTTCAGTTAATTGGCTACTGGGAGACGTTTCTTCCTGAAGCCAAAGCCATTGCATGACTGGATCCAGTATGAAGCAGAAAAAGAAGTGCTTGAGGTCAATTTAAAAATGACATTGAAGCTTAGTTTGCGCATTGCATATTTGCCCTGAACAGGTCGTGCCTAGAATTCTGCTGAATGGAACTGATCAGTACAGATTACTTTTTCGTTGATATGCACTGGAAAAATATTTTTTTGGTCATTTTGATCGGCAATAATTTGAGAGTTACCTCATCCTAGTTCTAGACACTGGGATACAGTATGGCTTTTGCCAAACACTCAAATTGTCTGGCTATATGATGTTCACCTTGGTTAAAAAGAACTATCGTAAAACGCTCGAACGCTTTGGTGGCTTTTTGTATGACTCCACCACTATGATGAAAATACGTATCTCATTGCACCTCAACAAGAACATCAACTGTTAATTTTTGTTGGGCGCGCTCAGCCATCACTGTTAGCCTGAGGCTGCCTCTATCTTGCATTATTGATTGTATCATGGAATATTATTTTAAGGTATCTGCATTGTTATTCAAGACTGTTATGTACTTTAATTTCTCTCATAAATTCAAGCTTTCCTTATTTCGTAGAATTGATTAAGTATAACCTTCATTTAAGCCTAGCGATATGATGTTGAATTATTTTTCTTACCTGAATTGTTCCTGATATTGTAATGTTGTTATATTTTTCGTATGATGAAGTATTTTGACATTGATCCATCGCAATCTTATTTTGAGAAAATTCAGGAATTTCAGTCCTTAAAAATGGGGTTAGAAGGGGGACAAACAGAATCCACGCTTAATCGTGCATGTGCTCCAGCAGTTTTCTCCCAAACGTTCATAGGTGTATGTAAATTATGTATTTCAGAATCGGGAGCTTCATTACATAGAGGATGCTGCTAGATTTTTGGACGCACTGCATTTTAGTGATGTGTTCAATCTACTCCTGAACAGTAACCACTGTTCAATTTGGCATTTTCCTTCCCTCCAATCTCTAATTATGGCCATCCAGTAGTAATTTTCTCCAGGGGTCAAAGTCAAACCCTAATCATATACATAAGAACCTGATGTGGCACAAGAAAGAAATCAGCCGGCTCTCCTGAATAAATATGCCATTCACGGGTTGAGTATAAATAATTTATATAGAATGAATTGCTCCTTAATTATACCGGATATTCCTAGTTCTGGAGTTCGTATAGTTCCTGTTCTGAGCATCCCTTATTTTATGAGCCCCCAATTCAACAACAGGTAAGGGCATCATAGAGTGTTCTGGTAGTCCCTTAATGATTTACCAGGCTGTTTATAGACCTGTGTTCCACCTGTTTAATCGATCTATTCATTTTGACTAGTTGTACTTTGTCTAACATCTTCCACCACTTCGTGCTTTATTTCATGTTCTCATGTTGATCATATCGCACCCGTCGTGGAATACTGTCACATCGCGAAAAGGACCAGATGGGTTCAAGGTTATTACTGGAGTGAAAGATGCAACAGTATTCAGCAAATGCAGCAGGCGAATCCCCTCAACTTGAAACTGTAACTACCGCTGTCCGGCGGCCAACTACTGGACTGCGCTTGGTGCTTTATTCTACGAGCAAATTAGACGCTGCCGTCACAAACAGAAAAATGAATTTTTTGAGATGTGACAGTATTCCACGACGGGTGCGATATCATGAATTAAGCATTTTATTTAATACGTTATGTATGAATCTGGTAAGCGTTGTGTGCTGCGGCTGTAATTGCGTTATGTTCAATTTGAACTCTGTCCTGCACTCAATGCGCTCAACCTCAACCTTTAAAATTTAGTTTCATTCTAACCACTTGATACTATAATAATGAGCCGCCTTTATACACAAATTATGATTTTTACGTCCAAATGATTATATTTAATGGTCCGTGTTATTGATGATCATTTGATTATGATGTTTAATCTGCTAACAAGTGCGTGAAATTAGGTCCTTTTGAGTAAGAATTTATATCATTTCCCCAGTTTAGTGATTTTCCAAGAAAGGCCGAAAACTGATCAGATTCAATATGAAGGAAAATGAGAACATTCTTGGGGATCATCGACAAAACGAAACAATTATTCTTAGGAGTTTGACGGACCTGTTCATCTCTCTGCTTTTGTGTATTTCTGTACCTCTCATTAGCTATATTTACTAAACCTATTACCTGAGATGTCACATTATGTTTTCCAGTGCAATCATTTACGTCTAAATTTCACTACCAGTAGCAGACCAGTACCTAGATTTACAAAGCTACTGTAAGTTGCTCATCTTTCCAAGATGTGAGACTAAATTATATTCGAACGTTAAACATAATCGCGTTTGTAAAAGTTATCATTGTATTTGTATGAAAATCAACATTCCTGTTTAAATACACAATTATATTGTTACCTGGTTTTTCTTCGTAACTCTTTACAAATAATTTATTGAGGAGTTCCGGTTTCCTTAGTTACTAATCCACTACAGGATTCATCCTTAGACTCTTAGACCAGTGCCTTCTGCACCTCACGTTGAATATTGATTTCACACTTCAAATCTGACAGTCAGGGCTTGAATTTTCATTACGTCTGACTTTGAATTAATTACGTTTTTGCGTAAACAACTGTTTGGGTAAAGTCCACTTACCGTCATATTTTTCTTACTTACGCAATTTTTTTATTATTCTAATGGTAACCAATCATTCACCAATCAGGACAGAAAACCACTTCTACGAGATTATTGTAAATTACGTCCAGTACACAAACAAAAATTAATCTAAAGTCAATGGGCGCTGCCCTCAAGATTCTCAGTTAGTTATTTTTGTCTTGAATTCAAGTAGGTAGAATAAATTATGGTAAGCAAAATTAAAGGCTTCCTACATTGACAAAACTCCTTTGCTAAAGCTTCTTTTGACAGTTTTATTGCACTGAGTAGCCTCATTAACAATATTGCGCTGACTTACATAAGTAAATCTGTTTATTAGGGCCAAAGATACATAATTTAGTCCCATATCCCTATGAACTTGGTTCCCTATGAACATTCACTGCCTACACTGGTTCATGTGGTTTCCGGCGCTTTAGTCGCCGAGTTAGTTCCTGTACGTCATGGATCTTTGCAGCTTCTTCGTTTATGTGGTATCTGAGTCTTGCAAGATGGGCCATGGCCCTCTGCTTGATGGCGTCATCTACACTGTCCACTTGAAGTTCACGGTGCAGAACGTAATTTTGGAAGTACCAAGGTGCATCAGTACCTACTTCTGGAATCCGTAGCACAGAATTCTGGAACCGCGCTCTGTATGCCCAAAGTGGCTTCAGTAGGTACTTGATTGAACAGAAGCAGTTTGTTTCTGATGTTCATGGAAGATTGCCGGCCAATGAGCCAGTACATTTTTCTGAGTTTTAAGCGGAGTTTGGTTTATTTCTTTTTGACGTGCTCCTTCCACCTGAGCTTGGCGTTCAGCGTCATGCCCAGGTATTTGGCCTCATTCGCGTAGAGAATGGCTGTGTTGTTGAGGAAAGTGGGGATGTACCCGTTCTTGAGATTGGTAAAATCGAAGTGCACGGACTTGCCCTCATTTAATTGGATTCTCCATTTCAATGTCAATTTGCTGATTTCGGATATTGATTTGTGGAGTTCTGATATGGATTCTTCGTTGATGTTGCCAACTGCCTGGACTGCAGTGTCGTCTGCAAACGTAGCTGTGGTGTTAAATTCGACTTTGTGCAAGCCACTTGTGTACAGAAGGTATAATATAGGGTCCTTGGGGTACACCAGCGCTGGTTTTCCTTGGTTGTGAGTGGGCATCGTCTTGTTTGATGCGGAAGTATCGGTGGTCAGATAACTAGGAATGGAGCAATTCAACGAATTGGTAGGGCAACATTCTCTTCAACTTTTGCATCATACCTTTGTGTCAAACTTTATCAGAAGCTTGTATCGAGCATACCTTCTTTTATTCTATTATTCAAGGAATAACCAACGAAAAACCAATATGTCCGTCCACCGTACGCGCCGTTTTTGGCAGTAGAAAATTTGGGTCAGGGGTCTGTTCCCGGCCTAGGACGGTCCTCGAAACTTTTCAACCCGATCGGACCAAATTTGGGCGGGGTAGGGGTCAAAATGTGAATTTTGAAAATGGATTTTTGGCGATCTAGGCGTGTGGAGTATCATTTTCTACTTAATTTTGGACGCTGAATCCAATGAAATGGGTCCCAGAACGATTGGCACCCAGCGGAAGAAGTTTTGGTTAACACGGGTATTTATCTACCCATTTTGGTTGGTTATTCCTTGAATAATCAACCTATGTTTTCATGCAAAAGGTCAACCTCTCCGATTCGGCTCAAAAATTTTTTCTGGACGTTTCGAGGTGTCTGGATCAATAACGGTCAATTTCCGTCCACCGTACGCCGTCCGCCCGTCCACGCCGTTTTTGGCAGTAGAAAGTTTTGAAATTTGGGTCAGGGGTCTGTTCCCGGCCTAGGACGGTCCTCCAAACTTTTCAGCTCGATCGGACCAAATTTGGGCGGGGTAGGGGTCAAAATGTGTTTTTTGAAAAATGTATTTTCGAGATTTTGGGCGATCTAGGCGAGTAGGGTATCATTTTCCACTAAATTCTGGACGCTGAATCCAATGAAATGGGTCTCAGAACGATCGGCACCCACTGGAAGACGTTATGGGTCAAATTGGATATACATTACCCATTTTGAATATGTGTTTTTGAGATTTCTGTAACCTTGTCGTGTGGGGTATCATTTTCCACTAAATTTTGGACCCTGAATCGACTGGAATGGGTCCGGGACCCGCCACACCCACTGTTTCCTCCATTTCCCCCATGTTTTATCTAGACCCCTTTTTTTAGCCGAATCGGGGAGGTTGACCTTTTGCATGAAAACATAAGTTTATTATTCAAGGAATAACCAACCAATAAGAGACACACCAGAGCAGTAAACATTGATAAAGACGATTCGTTCTACGTCATATATTAAGGTCGATAATGTTAAAATAAAAAAAAATAACAAGGACGAAAATGTGTGGTCTATCAATTCCAAAGTAAATAACATCAATGCAAAATTCAAGTTGGACACAGGGTTAACATTAAGCCAGGTTAACACAAAATAGTCCTGCTAATCATAATGCAAGATACATAGAAGAAGATTGATCTTTCTTCTACCATGACACTTCATTCTTATTCAGTTTTTGCAGCCTTGGGCTTCCGCCATGAAATAAGTAATAATACTTATTCCAACGGCTTCTGCCCTCGGCCTTTCAAGAAAAATTGGGCAGGGTTAGAGGCACACAAAAAGGGGATAGGGCCTGGTCTCAACCACAGGAAACGGCGGGCTCGAGAACGGTCAGTCTGTCAGTGTCCTCTCATCTGGTTATAATTCGTAACAGACCCAACAGATAGCGCTGGCAAAACTCCTGTTTAGAGCTCACAGAGTAGGTACCTATTGCAGTGGTGTATTTATGCACATGGGGAAAGAATCTAAATTTATGGTTATAACCAAACAAAAAAAAAATAATAATAATAATAAATAATGCCCAAAACGGCTATATCATCGTCGCCTGTCATTAGTGACGCCATGGCTGCAACTGAACGTTGCTGCCGTTAAAAGTGATGATGTATGGTGTACATGGACGAACTGCAGATTGGATCAAGCCTGCAGTGTCATGCCCATTGGACGATAGGAAGGATCGTGTATGCCCGGCATCACACACTGAGTGGTCATGGACGATTAATACTAATAACTGTTTTTCATCATAACTGAATGGTCCGAGATAATTCAAACTGAAAGTAATTCTTGTAACATCATTGAAAATTTGACGATTTTATGATGATTCTTCTGATAAAATATACATACCAATACAACACAGAGCGCTCAACGAGGGCGTAGGATTCTCCATCCCCGATGAAACAGTTGCATGAGAAACAACAAAAACATTCTGGGTGGAACTTGTGATCTCCAGCGACCATCACGGGTCCAGTTATTATCTGAAATAAAAATTACCAAATAGTTGGAAGGACAAGGAATAAGCATTAGCTTCATTGCTGCCCCGACTCAATATATTTTTGACGGGATATCAAAAAGGACAATTTGGGGAAGCATCCGTTGAAATCTACGGCTGATTGAACGGTTGGTCGGAAAATCCACCAACTTGCAGGCATGTGGGCATGTTCGCAGTGGAAGGTTTTTAGTAACGCTCATACAGCCAATGAGAAGGGACCAAAGGGCCTAAATGCATTTTTTTTTCCCACACGCCTACGTACCAGAAATCTCGAAAACATATTCAAAATGGGTAGATAGGCACCCATTTGACCCATAACCTCATCCAGAGGTGGTCAATCGTTCCCGGACCCATTTCGTTGGATTCAGCGTCAGAAATTTAGTCGAAAATGATACCCCACACGCCTAGCTACCAGAAATCTCGAAAACACATATTCAAAATGGGTAAATAAATACCCATTTTGACCCATAACTTCTTCCAGTGGACCCAAATTTGGTCCGACGGGCTGAATAGTTTCGAGGACCAACTAGGGCCAACAATGGGTTCGTGGCCAAGATTTTGGATTTTTGGAAAATTTTCTGCTAACAAAATCGGTGTGGACGGCGGACAGACATTTGCTAATTTTGATCCAGACACCTTGAAACGTCCAGAGAAAAAAAATTTAGGCCAAATGGGAGAGATTGACTTTTTTCATGAAAACATGGGTTGATTATTCAAGGAATTACCAACCAAAAACCAAGGAGTGCGCATACCATGCGTCATTGACACCAACATTCATACATTACCCTATTTATCATCATCATTATGATCATTTTATTACAGATTTGCATTCGACGCATTGAGTGAATGTTATCGCATTGCTTTTCGACGCTAACTCGCACGTTTTCGTTATATTATTATTATTATTTATACGTCAATTCTAAGGTGGTGAAAAATCACATTTGAACCTAGCTTGATGTTTTTGTTTTAGCGGAAACGCGTACAGTAACTTCTCGTTCTTCTTGAGATTGTGTACAGGTGGCGCTCCTAAATCATCGGAAACGTAGGAAGTCTCAAGAGCCCGTCAAACTTCCCTGTCTTCCAAATCCGAGTTGTAAAATTGATATCACTTCTTTCTTAACATCGGTCGACTTTCTTCATTTTAAATTATCTGAGATCCGAGTTCCAATTTCGTTTTATCATTCAAAAGAAATTTCGTTATCACCGAGATGTTGGCAAGCGCTTTCAAGCTAGGGATGAGCATCGATGGTCGATACTATCGAACTATCGATAGTTTGCATCCGATAGTTGATGTTTTCACCATCGATAGTTACGAACCGATGTTTTACCACTAACGATGGTTTCTGGGCGATACTATCGAAACTGAAGAATCTTCAGTTCAGTTGAAGATGTGAATAGTTCTTCATTTTGTTTCATTGCCTTTTGTTTGGTATCAGTTACCTATTATTTTTTGCATGTTCCTTGCTGCTTGAAACTAATCGAAATGCCTCGGGGACGAGTGAGTTCCATTTGGAAACATTTATCAAGAGTGAATGACAAATCAGCCATTTATATTTATAAAAAATGGAGCAAAATCCACTGAAATTTTGGAGTCAAATGTCAGCTTCATACCCACTGCTTTATCAGCTGGCTACAACGTCCCATCTCGTTACCGTGGCCACGTCTGTCCCATCAGAACGTTTGTTCTCGGGGCAAATTATTACGAAAAGCAGAAATCGGATTGAAGGGAAGTTTGAGTCAAAGATTCTATTTTTGAATTCATTGCCCGATTCATTGTGGCACATTCCATGAATAATAATTCTCGATAAAGTACCTAATTATTTCGATATGAGTTGAATTCCATTTTTTAGCGTACTTTCTACCTACCAATGCTCTAATGAAAAATTTTTCAGCACATTCTTGCTAATGTTTGGTAGATTTAATTTGCACAAAACTGACATGTGGTTTCAATGAATTTCGTCTTCATTTAGCAGATTCATAAGGCACCAATTTTATTTTTCCAGCCTAAACAAAAGTATCGATACTATCATAAACTATCGATAGTTTAGTACCGATAGTTTTGAACTATCGATGGTTCTTTTCGATAGTCTATTTGATGGTGACTATCGATAGTTTTGAAACAATGCTCATCCCTACATTCAAGCTAGGGATCGGACATCGAAGCCATAACATCGATGTTGACGTCGATGCCAACATACGCGAGCAAAACATCGATGTCGTTTAACATCGTTTACATAAACATCGATGTATTACGGCATCGATGTTACCATCGATGTAGTCTGCCAATTTATTCTTGTTTCTCAAAATTTGTTCAGCTTGATTTCATGTTTTAAATGTAACAAAAATATAATGCTATGCACATTGTAGATACTGCTTATATGGCTTATATCCATGCCAGTCGACTCCTTCACAAAAAAGCCCCACCACTCACTTTTAGGAGGCATCCTCCAAACACCAAAACCGGGCACTATTATAAAATAATGGCCGTCAAGCGTAAACAAACTACTACTCGGTTAAAAGTGAAGCAACAGTGTTACCAATATCAGTTATTTATAATTGATAACTTCAATATTCTTCTTCATATTCTGATCGAAGCTGTTGATGTTCAACACAGCAAAATGTAGGTACATTAATGAAATGGGCAAGTTTTACTTGCTGGGGAAATTAATCCTTAGAATTAATATTTTAATAATATATTAGTAAATAATATCATTTTATAAACGCAAAAAATCGTTTAAATTTCTTCCAGATCGTCATTAAATTATCAAGAAATCAACATCGATGTTACTCGGCAGAAACATTGATGTATCAAAAACATCGGTAGGTCACCATCGATGATCAATAAACATCGATGTTTACAAACATCGATGTTGAACATCGAACATCGGATCTAAAACATCGATGTTTCGAAAACATCGGACATCGATGTCCGATCCCTAATTCAAGCACAAAGCACTTGGGGAGAGGAGTGTTGATAAACGAACCTCCGTAATCTTAATCCTACAACTTTTCGTTTGAAATCATGCCTGCCGCGCCTCTTCACGACTATCCACAATTTGAGACACCCATTTTGTAAAAATTTCTCATTACTTGTGATTTTCTAGTTCTTCAGGTTTCTGATTACGTTTTATCGGCTCATATTTTGACGTATCTTCGTGCCGTACCACTCCTTAGCAGCCGCGGTCATTCAACGTTGAATATTAAAGTGATTCGTGATGGATTCTCGAAAATTGCTCCGCAAAGTTATCACTGACTTCGTCATCCTTTCAGCCGGTTCGTTTTCACAGCTTTCCTTACTTCTATAATTGCAATTTTCGGTGCGTTACTCTCTTAGATACTCGTGTAGTTGTTTCTATATTAATTATATTGGGGTATTCAACTAATGGTAGGTGTTTTTATGTACGAACATTTGGAGGGACGTCGAGTACATGCACTTTCAAGGCAGCCATCCACAGTCAGGAAGCTGTAGGCCTCCCGATACATCCATTACGTTGCTAAAATCGCTCATGGTCTGCGTTACAAGGCCTTTTTTATATCCATTGGAGATTGGATGAATGCGAAGTCACACGTTCATTCAGTTCTTGGCAAGCTGACAGAAGATTAAAAAGGTTGGCGCCGATAATCAAAAGCGCAACGGCTTAATGAATGATCAGGATAAATGGAGGGGTAACTTCAGGCAAATGCCAATTTTGAGGACCAGCACTTCTCCTAAGCTCACTTTTCCAGACCATTCCAGAGCTCAACACTACCAGGCTTGCTCTAGTTGGTCTGCACTGCCACTTTTTATTTTGCTCCTGATCCTTCTTTTCTTCAACCAAATAGTTGATGCCATCATAACAAAATTAATTCGCAGAGTAGAATTCATTCAATGGGCAAAACTCATACTCATTCCACAAACTGATGAGTTATCTGCTACAGATAAACAAATACACTATGTTTAACTTGACAATTTTGGTTGGTTATTCCTTAAATAAATCTTTTTTTTGTTTTTTTTTTTCAGTCGCCTTGCCAATTTTAATCTTTCGGCTGTTTGGCCAACCGGTGCAAAGAGGATTCTTCTGCAATGATGAGACTATTCGCTATCCATTCAAGGATTCAACCGTCCCAAACATAGCGCTGTATGTTGTCGGTATTGGGCTGCCGGTCATCGTGGTAGGTGATTTTTGTAATATGAACAATCTTTTTAGGGTAAAACGACGGAGGATTCCTCCAACCATAGGTCCATCTATCTTCACATGTGTAAACAGTCGTGGTGATTTCAGATGGGAGTTACTGAAATGATTCTAGCACGGCAGAGCAACGAACATGTGGCACCCATTTACCTCCTTGGAAGAAGGATTCCCCTGTGTTTTATCAAATGGTACGAAATGGTCGGATTTTTCTGTTTTGGAGCTGCTTGTTCTCAGCTGATTACTGACGTGGGAAAATACACAATCGGACGTCTCCGTCCTCATTTCATGGATGTATGTGATCCGGATATTGATTGCACTTTGGAACAATACAAATACAAGTACATCACCAACTTTTCGTGCCGTGGATCGTCGTCAAAAAAATTGAGGGAAGCTAGGTAAGTGAACCAGCTTTCCTTGATCGATGAAAGTGCCTCAATGCCTACTTTTTTAAATAATTTAATTACTTATTTAAATTTTTTAAATTGTTTCTTCTTGGTATAATTTCCAGATTATCTTTCCCTTCAGGACACTCGTCATTCTCAGCCTACTCTATGCTCTACTTGGCTGTAAGTCAAACAAATCTTTTCTGTATCTACCTCCTACAATATACTGTGTGATGTTTTGATTTGACCCAACTGCAATGAAGTCCTAATAGCTTACCAAACATCTGATGAAGATATAATCATAGATGATTTATATTTCATCATTATAACATTCCCAGCATTCACTATGCTTGGACAACCAAGGAGTTACAGGAATACAAGGGTTATCGCACACCCCCTCTTTTGGGAACAGAATTCTCAGTTGATGATCGTTCACAACTTGCTTTGGCCAACAAATGGCCGTTTTTCCTTATTTAAGGGATGGCCATCCTTCTAGACTCCTTGTGTACCATCGGATATTTTCCTGAAGTATTTTTATTCCTTATCCAGGGTTATTTGGCATCCTGCGGATTTTTGTCTCATTGCCCCTGTTTCATCTCTATTTTCAGCTGATGTCTGCATTACGATTACTTACTTTATCGTTGTATTTTGTTCAGTTTTACATTCAGGCACGTGTCCATTGGAAAGGCTCAAGTTTGCTGAAGCATGCGGCTCAACTGTGTTGCGTTTTAATAAGTTGGGCTACGGCATTGTCGAGAGTAAATGACAACAAGCACCATTGGAGCGATGTTACGGTTGGGATCCTCATTGGCACCACAACAGCCGTTATTACGGTAATTGTCATTGTCTCACATTCCAGTGTGCTAGTTAGTTAATTTTGACGTGTGCAGGTAGTATCTATGTCATAGATCATAGGCTATATAACTAACGTCGTCGGTTTCTTCTCTTTTGGTACAGGATTTTCAATGAATCAAAATCATTGATTCTTGGCTTTTCTTTTAATAACTTGTAGATTAACAAAAAACCTTGAGAGATTTTTTTCGCTGGTGAGGCAACTTCAAAACTGAGTTGTTGTTAGTCATCATAAAAAGCAAGACTATCCCAAATGTTTTAAAATTCAACAATTAGGACTACTCTTGGCACCTATTAATACATCCTCGTGAATGAGCAATTATGACCTGTGGAATTGAGCTTCCTAGTGCAGCAGCAGTTTCCTTTCTCTGTATGACAAACTTTTCAGTTCCTACTTGGTACTCACTATTATCTTCTTTTCATATCGCTACAATCAGCTTTTGATTTTCTAGGCTTGATTATAAGATTAAATAAAGCAAGCCCAGTAGATGTTGCCAGCATAACATTGTCTAATATGATTCATTATAGTGCCACAGAACAAGGTTTTTCCTTCCATTTTTAAATGTTCCTTGTCAGTGCATTCATTGGTTTAGGACGAATTTAGAATTTCTGGTTCAAATCTCACTTTTCCTGCTATCCAAGCATGGTTAGAAAATCATCCATAAGATTTGAGAAGATTATGAGTTACTTGAAAAACCAGAGTTCATCAAAGGTATTTTCATATTAAGTCACTTTTTTTATTTGTAAGGTAGCTAAAAACTATTGCAAAATACAGAGTACAAATACAAATACAAGTACAAATACAGTGCAAAATACAGTTGTACCTATGGATATAAAACGTTCTTGAATAGGTAGTACTGTGGGTGAGTGGATCAGCTTCCACCAGTCAAAGGTTATCGTTCTTCTATCTTTTAGATTTTATTTGCATTGTTTCGTCCATTTCTTCACCAATCCCATGCTGAGCTCCAACTTTGCTTTACAGTTTCTATTATCACCTAGAGGAGATATTGCGGTAAGAAAAGGTAGTGTGAAGGAGAAAATGTATCTACTTTCGAATAAGCGACACTTGGAAAACAGTGCTCATGGTTTGAGGAGCCGAGGGATTCGGGAGCAGTTGTCACCTATTGTTTGGGCGTGAAAAAGTTAGTATATTTTGAGAAGAAGAATGCTATGTGTCTATGTTTTCTGGAAATTAATAAATGTTTCTTGATCCAAACCATGGATCCAGATTTATTCCTCATTGCAGCTTCTTTCTTGTGGTTCAAGAATTTTCCAAATGTAAAAGCAATGACTTGAGAATCATTCTAGGTTTTTTCTTTGTTTGTAATAAATTGTTTGTACTATGGGAGGAACAGTTGCCTGAACTC
Source organism: Cyrtorhinus lividipennis (assembly GCA_019603395.1). NCBI lineage: Eukaryota > Metazoa > Arthropoda > Insecta > Hemiptera > Miridae > Cyrtorhinus > Cyrtorhinus lividipennis. The sequence continues at coordinate 870,661 of CM034007.1, forward strand.
ACTTCAATTCATCCTTTTGTTGTGGAACATACTGGCTTTGCATCTGCTATCATGCCAGCAGTAAATGATTACTTCTGTTCTGAAAAAATTATGTTGTATGAATATTTTGGTTCCGAATTGGGGGGGGGGGGGGGTTGCGATCTAGTCGTATGGGGTATAATTTTCCACCAAATGTTGGATGCTAAACCGATTGGAATGTTTCCCATAATCTTGCTCCAAGGAATAACTAACCACTTTTCAAAGAATTTGCAGCGTTTTTTGATATCACTAACTGGTTATTCCTCGCTGTGAGTGAATTCTTTCTCTTGATACAAACATTTTTTCTCCCAATACCAGACATCAGAATTATCCCAGATTCATTTGTCACGTGAATCTATTCACAGCGTTGTAGTGGGAAAAATTGATGTGCTTATCAACTGTTTGCAACGGTAAAGGTGTTTTTTTAATTCTAACCGATCCTCAATGTTTATGTCTCTAAAAGTCACCAGGGAACTTGAGCACACCTACTAATCACGTACTTGTACTACCATACCTACTTGTACCATCTATTGGTCACGAAGAAGTGAAGGAGAATAGGTTTAGGTTTTTATGTGGTTATCCCGTGGGATTGAACAGCTCAGCAGAAGTTGTTGTCGTTTCCTTAGTAGAGTGAGTGGGCCTTGTTTTGTCACCAGGGAACTTGAGCACACCTACTAATCAAGTAGGTGATTCGCTCAGGTACTCAGTTACTTTGATATCTTGTTCAATTTCTCCCTCTACTTATTTTTCATCATCTTGTTGCAGGCCACATTTTTGTCAACCCTCTTTCCTCCCAAGTCAAGGTCGGATTCAATGGAAATGACCGCAAAATCATCGTCCTCTCATCAATCCATGATAGATGACAAACACCGTCCTGCTGTTGAGATGTGAAATACTTCAAGCATTCTTTCCTAGTTCTACTAATGAGGCGGCGCTCTCTGGCTTATCCGCATTGCCATAGAACTCCTACATGTGTTCATCTCTGATGAATAGCTTTAAATCGCTAACTCCCAGCGGAATGATAGACGTAAATGGAAATTCAGCGTACTGCTTTGTTTTTATTTGAATACGACTACATTTCATTTATCTGTCTTATCCCTATAACCTTTATGAGGTAAACATGCCTCATTACTTGCTTTACTTCGACATTCCATGCTTCCATTGTACATAAGCTTTTAGTGTAAGGGTATTTTATCTATTTTTGACTTTTCAAGTAAAGTTGCTGATATTTTTGTAGATTTGTTCGGTTTTTGTTTGTAACCCTTTTCAATAGACCAAGTAATTGGTTAAAACGGCCATGAGCTATTCAATATGAATCTAATTGTTTAAGAGCCATCTTCTACATGTTTTCTGCATCCTTTTTTTACCATTTCTGTGGAAATATTTCTTAAAGAGGCCACCAACGTATTTCTATTCAGGAAAAATCTCTCCATTGGCTTTTTAGGGACCTTCTAGTTGAGTGCATCATTTGTGTGTGTGTTTTCCAAGCTTTTTTATTTTTCTTCATTCTCTGGTACCATCCCATCAACGTGCTCTTGTAGAATTTACTCCAAATGATGTATCAAATACCCCTTCTGTGTTTTTCTTTGACAAGCGTTTATTAGTAGTGGTGGAAGCTACTGCCAAGGTCACATTCTTGATATTGTTGAAATATGAGACAGGGGAGGAGATGAGATTTGATATGCAATCATCTCCTCATATCAAGCTAAAATCAATTTATGATGTAGTTTTATCCCTAGAAGCTGCACAAATGCTGAAGAATCTGTGGTAGAAAAACTCCATACTTCAATCTAGGTAGTGGGTAGTGCCCAAAAACCAAGGTTGCTCTTTTGAAAGTAATGTAAAACGCCGATGAAGTGAGTTTTTATCGGTTTGTAGCTTGTTCATGACTGATAATTGATTATTATTATTATTATTATTTATTTAATTTTTTTATAATGTGTCTAAATAGAGTGGGGCGATTGGGCAAATTTATTTCAACAAACCTAACATTGGCACATGTCCTAATTTGATTGTGAACCTGCTAGATGCATCTTAGTTGATAGAGAGATTAAGGGTGGTTCTTGACTGATACAAAACTGCCTCGCTTGACTTAGCTAACCTAAATGTTGAGACATTTTGACTAATTATGTTTGATAGATTGGTTCACCAAGCTAATTTTTTTACTAGGCGTTGGATTCAATTGAAAATTTTCTCTTTGTTCAATCAAGTAAGACGTTTCATGCATGGTATTGTGGAAGAAAACGGCCTTTCTCTGTCTTCATGCTCAACTGTGTTATTATAATTCAACGAAAAAAGTTAACTAAACATTTTCTGTTCACATGTTTGTTTACATGTGTGGAAGGAAAACCTCTTGGAGGACCATAGTTTTCGAGGCAATCAATCAAATCAATTTTCATTGATATTAAACATTAACAAAACCAGCTGCACAAAATCCATGGTGGGACCAAAGGCTGCTTCTGTTACCATTGAATAAAGAAAGAGGGTTATTTCTTCACGACAGTTATGCAATTGAAGATTACTTTTTGTAGGGTTCAGACTGGTGCTGCCATTAAGGGGGACGATAGGCGATTGGTTAATTATTGATCCCCAATGTACAGAATTTATAGCTTTTCTACAATGTCCAATCACGACATTGACAGTTTTATGTAAAGCACGTAACCTCTTAACGGTAATCTCACATATAGTATCCTGGGTACCTATATGAACTCAGAGGGGAAGGGAACCCCGAGTTCTCCCAAGAAGGTAATTGGTCTGCCTTAATCTAGGAAGAACCATCTTCAGTATTCTGAATATTTTACGAACTCGAACATGAACTTTCGCAATATTTTTTAAATGTTAACCTTCGTAATTCTTAATACCCATCAACCCAACGAAGTTGTATTATTAAATTTGTTATGTTATGAAGTTGTATGGCATTTTTTGAGTTCCTTTCAATCATTACAGGCTGTATGGACATGAATAATCAGATGACATCCCGTACCTTGGTTAGGCCATGTCCAGATGGAAATACTATGAAAGTAGTTCACCCACGGCAAACATGGGTTGACATGGCTCATCACCCCTTGTGGAAGTCATGCAAATACTATGCATGAATCCAAATAAAAAAATCGAGAATGATGTTTCACTGGAATCAAAAGTCAAGGGTGTCAAAATTTAGATTTAGAATTATTAGACCCGTGGTACAGACCCTGTTTGCTGATGATTCAAGTGCTGGAAAATCATTGATTTGTAAAAAAATATGATATATGTTAATTATGTTCGAAGTGAGAATTATTCAACTTCATATTTGTGGTTAATAGGTAGATACTTACACTGATAAAAAAGAAAAAAAACGCTGACAATTCTTACACAGGGGTTGGTTATTCCTCGAACCAGGCGCATGGGAACTCATTTCTTAAACATGGGTAAAATGGGGGAAGCGGCAGATGTGGCGGGTCCTGGACATTTGACTTTTGGTTGGTTATTCGTTCAATAATCAACCTGTGTTTTCATGCAAAAAGTCGATCACTTCGATTCGGATCAAAATTTTTGTCTGGCCTTTTCCAAGTGCCTGAATCAAAACCTCGGACCAGGCGCATGGAGACTCATTTCTTCAACATGGGGAAAATGGGGTTAACAGGGTCCCGGACCCATTCAAATCGATTGAGGGTCCACAATTTAGTGGAAAATGATACCCCACACGCCTAGGTTTAAGAAATCTCAAAAACACACCACCCTCAAAATGGGTAATATATACCCAATTTGACCCATAACTTCTTCTAATGGGTGCCAATCGTTCTGGGACCCACTTCATTGGATTCAGCGTCCAGAATTTAGTGGAAAATGATACCCTACTCGCCTAGATCGCCCAAAACCTCGAAATATCCATTTTTCAAAAAACACATTTTGACCTCTACCCCGCCCAAATTTGGTCCGATCGGGCTGAAAAGTTTCGAGGACCGTCCTAGGCCGGGAACAGACTCCTGACCCAAATTTCGGATTTTTAGAAAAATTTTTACTATTAAAAAAGGCGCGACAATGGACGGCGAATTTGAGCCGAATCGCAGAGGTTGGCCACTTGCATCCAACCAAAATGGTAACTACTTTTTACCTTTTTACAAGATAATTCAAAATGTTAGACTCTATTTGGGTCCTGGTGAAAATGAATTCCCAGTTCGATAGGTCTTCCTTCTAAATTTTTCAGAAAGAGAGAGAGTCCTACTTCGTACTGAGGTATTCAGTTCAGAAGTAAGTAAAAATGCATTCCTATCTCTCTCGCCTTTGTCCACCATCTATTGGTCACGATCAAGTGAAGGAGAATAGGTTTAGGTTTTCATATGGTTATCCCGTGGGATTGAACAGCTCACAGTAGAAGTTGTTGTCGTTTCCATAGTAGAGTGAGTGGGCCTTGTTTTGTAATTATTCTCCGTATTTAGCCCTATCTTATCGAAAATGTAGGCCTTTTCAGTCGCAAGATGGATTTTGGATACCATGGATTTTAGAAAACAAAGTAAGAGGATTGATGTTATAGTTATGTGCGAGTAACATGTTTAACGGTTTTTCTGTCATGATCGTGAAATCTGTAGACTCAATTTGAATTAGCATCGTTTCAGTAATGAGGAACGTTTTTTTTTCTATAGTTTATTATTCAGTGTGTTTGTGCATAAATTACAACTGCTAATTGATTCATGCCGAAATCCATGACCTAAATGTACAATAGTTCAATGTAGTTTTTGACATTTCCAGATATGAAACTTGAAGACGGTGCTTGCAGTTCCATTACAGAACGATCGGTTTGCTCTGGTTGTTTGAATGCTGCCAAGAAAAACGAATCCATTCCTGCCTTAGGCCAACAGTGGCACGTAGATTGTTTCAGGTTAGTCCATAATTTTGCATATATTCTCTCCTTCACAACTCTACCCGCCTCGTCGTAATGCATCACTATCACTACATATCGAAATTATCTTTTTTCAAAAAGGTGTTCAGCTTGTGATTGCTTACTTGAAGACTGGTATTTTGGAAGAAATGGTTTATTGTACTGCAAAAATGACTTTGCTCTCAAGTTTGGATGCAACTGTCAAGCTTGTGGTGAGGTGAGTGAACCCCCTTTACCATTAGCTGCTTACGCTATCGAAGTTTCAGAGAGATCCCTGGGCCCGGCCTGTCGTTATCTACGGGGATTCCCGGTTGAATCCCACCGGTTCCGAAAATTCGCTGAAAAGTTTCTGACATTTTAAGGTTCATTCCAATGTTATATGATTAAGCATTTGACACGCGTTCTTTATTTCTTTTTGTGGGGAAACATTATCGTATTTCTACCTGAAAGCCGTTTGCGTAAAATCCAACTAAACAATAATCTCAGAAACTTGAAAAAAATGCATTTAGGCAATTTGGTGATGAGGTGGCCAGGAGGGGCTCCAAAACCCCCTTTGTGGGCCCAGAGCCGGCTGTAGCCAAAAGCTCCTTCAGAGCTGCCATCAAGGAGTGGACATACAAGAAACACACCGGCAGATGGCGGAATATTGAGGGCCATGTCCACAGTAAGCGTATGGTGGCAGAACCCCATCCATCACTCACCAAGGACCTACTCAGACTTTAACGCTGCGACCTAATAGCGATAGTTGGCTTACTAACCGGCTTCGCTCCTCTGTGTTTTCATCTGGACCGCATAGCGGTAACACAACCAACAACTCTATGCAGATTCTGTGAGGAAGCAGACGAAACTGCAACTCACATAATCATCATCACATCCCGCAGATACACCCTCTTTGGGACACAAACTCCAATGAGAACCGTACCCTGCAATAAGTTAGTCCACAACCTAACAACCCTCATCAGGGGACTAGGGCTGTTTATGGACTAAAATAATGTGACACCTAAGGCCGGGTACACACGTTGAGGATTTCCGGAGAGGAATTCCTCTGAGGAAAACCTCAGAGGCGGCCGGAGCCGGACGGACCATCCACACGAGAGGAGCACAACAAGCCACCAGGCTTCCGCGCTTGGGGCCCCCATAACCCCTCCTCTAGGTGTTTTTTACCTTCTACCATCCACCATCTAGGCCCTTTGGTCCCTTCTCATTGGCTGTATGAGCGTTACTAAAAACCTTCCACTGCGAACATGCCCACATGCCTGCAAGTTGGTGGATTTTCCGACCAACCGTTCAATCAGCCGTAGATTTCAACGGATGCTTCCCCAAATTGTCCTTTTTGATATCCCGTCAAAAATATATTGAGTCGGGGCAGCAATGAAGCTAATGCTTATTCCTTGTCCTTCCAACTATTTGGTAATTTTTATTTCAGATAATAACTGGACCCGTGATGGTCGCTGGAGATCACAAGTTCCACCCAGAATGTTTTTGTTGTTTCTCATGCAACTGTTTCATCGGGGATGGAGAATCCTACGCCCTCGTTGAGCGCTCTGTGTTGTATTGGTATGTATATTTTATCAGAAGAATCATCATAAAATCGTCAAATTTTCAATGATGTTACAAGAATTACTTTCAGTTTGAATTATCTCGGACCATTCAGTTATGATGAAAAACAGTTATTAGTATTAATCGTCCATGACCACTCAGTGTGTGATGCCGGGCATACACGATCCTTCCTATCGTCCAATGGGCATGACACTGCAGGCTTGATCCAATCTGCAGTTCGTCCATATACACCATACATCATCAGTTTAAACGGCAGCAACGGTCACTAACGACAGGTGACGATGTTATAGCCGTTTTCGGCATTGTACTCGTGAAAATTAAGCAAAAACGCTGCAAATTCTTTCACATGGGTTGGTTATTCCTCCAACCAGGCGCATGGAGACTTATTTCTTCAACATGGGGAATATGGAAACAGTGGGTGTGGTTGGTCCCGGACCCATTCCAATCGATTGAGGGTCCAAAATTTAGTGGAAAATGATACCCCACACGCCTAGGTTACAGAAATCTCAAAAACACACATTCAAAATGGGTAGATCGGTACCCATTTTGACCCATAACCTCATCTAGAGGGCACCAATCGTTCCTGTCTCATTGGAATCAGCGTCCAGAAGATAGTGGAAAATGATACCCCACACGCCTGGGTACCAGAAATCTCGAAAACACATATATTACATACACACATGCTAAATCAATTGGAATAGGTCCGGGGCCTGCCACACCCGCTGTTTCCCCCATTTTCCCCATGTTGAAGAAATGAGTCTCGCGCCTGGTCTGAGGATTTTCTTAAATTTATTATTCTTATTTCTTTTTTTTTTTTTTTTAATTCAATGTCGATCTAATTGAATTTTCTTTTTTTAATTTTAGTTTTTATTTGTGTTTTGTTTGGTTATAACCATAAAATTAGATTCTTTCCCCATGTGCATAAATACACAACTGTAATAGGTACTTACTCTGTGAGCTCTAAACCGGAGTTTTGCCAGCGGTATCTGTTGGGCCTGTTACGAAGTATAACCAGATGAGTGGACAAGACTGACCGTTCTCAGTATCCGCTGGTTGAGACTGGGCCCTATCCCCTTTTGGTCACAATTGCCTCTTTAACTTTCCAATTTATCTCGAAAAAGACGAGGGCAAAAGCCCAAGGCTGCAAAAACTCAAACTCAATATGAATGAAGTGTCTTGGTAGAAGAAAGATCAATTTTCTTCTATGTATCTTGCAATATGATTAGCAGGATTATTTCTTCACCTTCCCCCCTCCCAGAGTTGTAATTCCGATAATGTAAAGGACATAAAAATACGATCTTATTACAAAAGGAGGGGGTTCCAATTCCCAGATCAAAATTAGCAAGTGTCCATCAGCTCTCCATGCTGGTAGTGGAAAATTTTCTAAAAACTAGGTAATGGAAAGTTAACTAAGTTTTCAAAATAATGAATAATGAATTGGTTCTCACATTCCAGCGATGAAAGTGGATAAAAAATCAGATGAGTGTTGAGATGGTGAAATGGTGTAATCTCGCAAGGTACGTTAGGGCACAGAAGGATGTCTGACCGTCACTGATGGTCAGGGTCAGTTCGGCAGTTCCCTACCCTTTCGGGCCCGAAGACGACCGAACATTGCCGATTCAGGTCTATGCCTGTATGTGAGGCGTGTTCCCGAAACAAGAGCGAGAGAGAAAGAGCGAGCGAGTATGGTGAATAGCTGGAAAGAGGATGTAAACTCACAATGCAGGAACCATTAATAGAATTAGACCCCTAGAAAGGCTGAGTAGCTTCCAGCTATCTGTTTCCAGGAAGAGGTCGTCCACCCCACACCAATGAGCTTTTACACTTTGGGGGAAGGGATGGGGGGGGGGAGGCCAGGTAAAAGTGTGCCCTCACCCTCCAACCCACTGGTCACTGGTCACCACAACATGCCTGGCTGATTGGCCTTCTTGCCAAGCCAATTATAGGCCATTCATTCCTCACTGCATATAATATATACCCAATTTGACCCATAACTTCTTCCAGTGTGTGCCAATCGTTCTGGTAAAACAGTGGGTGCGGCGGGTCCCAGACCCATTCCAATCGATTCAGGATCCAAAATTTTGTGGAAAATGATACCCCACACGCCTAGGCACCAGAAATCTTGAAAACCCATATACAAAATGGGTATATACATACCCATTTTGACCCATAACTTCTTCCGGTGGCTGCCAATCGTTCTGGGACCCACTTCATTGGACTCAGCGTCTAAAATTAAGCGGAAAATGATACCCCACACCCTAAGGTACCGGAAATCTCAAAAACACATTCAAAATGGGTAGGTAGTTACCCATTTTGACCCATTACCTCATTTAGTGGGTGCCAATCGTTCTGGGTCTCACTTCATCGGATTCAGCGTCCAAAATTTATAGGAAAATGGTCAATGTCCGTCCGCCGTCCACGCTGTTTTTGGTAGTAGAAAATGTTCTAAATATCTGAAATTTGGGTCAGGGGTCTGTTCTCGGCCTAGGACGGTCCTCCAAACTTTTCAGCCCGATCGGACCGAATTTGGGCGGTGTAGGGGTCAAAATGTGTTTTTATATTTTTTATTTTAATAGTGAATTTTCGAGATTTTGGGCGATCTAGGTGAGTGGGGTATCATTTTTCACTAAATATTGGACGCTGAATCCAATGAAATGGGTCCCAGAACGATCGGCATCCACTGGAAGAAGTTATGGGTCAAATTGGGTATATATTACCCATTTTGAATATGTGTTTTTGAGATTTCTGGAACCTAGGCGTGTGGGGTATAATTTTCCGCTAAATCTTGGAAGCTTAATCCAAAAAAATGGGTCCTAGGACGACTGGTACCCACTGGAAGAAGTTATGGGTCAAATTGGGTATATATTACTCATATTAAATATGTGTTTATGAGATTTCTGGTACCTGGGCGTGTGGGGTATCATTTTCCACTAAATCATGGACACAGAATCGATTGGAATGGGTCTGGGACCTGCCGCACCCACCGTTTTCCCCATTTCCCCCCATGTTTTTAAATAAGTTTCCATGCGCCTGGTCTGACGAATAACCAACCCCTGTGTAAGAATTTGCAGCGTTTTTGATCTAGACACCTTGAAACGTCCAGTATTAAAAATTCTGAGATTTTCAATAAAAAAGATTCTTAAAATTTTGAGCCGAATCGGAGAGGTTGACCTTTTGCATGAAAACATAGGTTGATTATTCAAGGAATAACCAACCAAAAAGGTCAATGTCCGTCCGCCGTACGCCGTCCGCGCCGTTTTTGGTAGTAGACAATTTTCTAAAAATCTGAAATTTGGGTCAGGGGTCTGTTCCCGGCCTAGGACGGTTCTCCAAACTTATCAGCCCGATCGGACCGAATTTGGGTGGGGTAGGGGTCAATATGTGTTTTGAAGAATGTATTTTCGAGATTTCGGGCGATCTTGGCAAGTGGGGTATCATTTTCCACTAAATTTTGGACGCTGAATCCAATGAAATGGGTCCCAGAACGATTGACTCCTACTGGAAAAAGGTTATGGGTCAAAATGGGTACTGATCCCAAATGTTGAAGAAATAAGTCTCCATGCGCCTGGTCCGAGGAATAACCAACCCATGTGTAAGAATTTGCAGCGTTTTGATCTAGACACCTTGAAACGTCCAGAAAAAATTCTTCGACCGAATCGGAGTGATCGACTTTTTTGCATGAAAACATAGGTTGATTATTCAAGGAATAACCAACCAAAAAGAGAAATAATTGAGCAGAGTGGTGCAAGCAGTGTTTAATGAAATGAAAAAAAGTTCACTCATACAGATCATACAGGATGAATGAAGAAACTTACATGAAACTCCTAACGTTAGTTACTCCATTAATTGAGAAGCAAGATACTGTTATGAGAAACGCTATATCGGCGCATGAGATGAACAGTGACTTTACGATTTCTAGCAACAGGGAGATCATATGAGTCCCTCAAATTTTCAGCTATAATATCACCTCAAGCATTAGGGCAAATTACAATACTGACCACCCTAACTGAACGGCCAATCGCCAACAGCCATACACAGTCCAATCGGCAGTATCCAATCGATATGATCAAGCCAAAAGAATCGAAATTTGATTATGCCATCAATTCTAATTCGCATGCCAATCCACACGCACACACGGTAAATTTTAACTGATCTAATCAGTAGCGTCATGCCGATTGGACGATAGGAAGGATGTATGCTCGGCATGACATCATTGTAATGACTGTTAATCATTATTGGTCCAACAACTAAATTCTTCCGGTAGGAAGTTTTCAATACACTGATTGTTTCATTGGGATGGATTCCAGTGGAGCTTGCTACAAGACTGAGGCACGAAATACATCCGCTAAGAAATCACATTCCATTAGGCTTGTTGAAATTCCTGCTGGAACGTCATCCAATATCAGACTTGCTGTGGATCCAATCCCCGTGTGCCAGACACAGCCCTACATACCCAGTCTGCGTATATCCAAGTGAGTTTTAAGGAACGAACCCATTTTTACCATTTCCATACATTTTGCTATGACGATGATGACATGGGCAATTTTTGGATGTTTATAATTTGTTTACTCATTCCGAACTGTTCGCCAATGTAAGATCCATTCATCTAGTTCAAAAGTGAGCCCAACTTGATTTTTGTGGGTTCCAGACTGTTTCTTTTGCCAGTTGGTCCAATTAAGTTCTATTCGCGACTTCTGTAGGTCACTGCAAGACTAAGAATTGACCAATTCACTTTCTTATTACTGCTCATGTACATAACGATACGTAATTCCACACTAATAATTCAGACCTTAACTGCGTTGTCGGCCTCTTCCAACACAAAGTAGACTAGTCATTAGATTGAACGTAGGTGAATATTCGCCTATCTTTTGAAGACTTTTCGGATTGCTTCCTAATTTGACTATGAGGTAGGTTCTTCCAGCACGTAAAATTTTTTCTGGGCGTTTCAAGGTGTCTAGATCAAAAATGTTGACTATCCGTCCGCCGTCCGCGCCGTTTTTGGTAGTAGAAAAATTTCTAAAAATCTGAAATTTTGGTCAGCTATTCGTTTCCGGCTCTAGTTGGCCCTCGAAACTTTTCAACCCGATGGGACGAAATTTGGGCGATGTGGGGTCAGAATGTGCAATTCGAAAAGTGTATTTTCGAGGTTTTAGGCGATCTAGGCGTGAGAGGTACCACTTTCTACTAAATTTTGGACGCTGAATCCAATGAAATGGGTCCCGGAACGATTGGCACCCTCTGGATGAGGTTATGGGTCAAAATGAGTACACATCTACCCATTTCGAATGTGAGTTTTTGAGATTTCTGGCACCTAGGCATATGGGATATCATTTTCTACTAAATTTTAGGCGCTGAATCCAATGAACCAACTCCTGTGTATGATTTGCAGCCTTTTTTTTTTATTCAAAACTTCAATAGTGATATTTTTTTTTTGCTTGGTTGATCCACAATAGGCTTGGTCCTTGTATGAATCGTTGTGTATATTTACTATGGATTCTTCTATTACAAAGTCTTATAGCAATACATAATATCTTTTCAGATTCATCATAAATGTTTTGGGGAAGGTTGTGAAAATGGCCACTTCAGTATTAGAAGCAGCAATAAAACTTTGTTGCCTTCTTTCTCGCTATAGGTATAGTTAAATATTAATTGAATGCACGCATGATTCTGGCAGTTTTTTTGTTGTTGTAATTTAGCCGTCTTTGTTCAAGTCTTATTTATCTTCTCTTAACCAAGAGAAAGCTGGTAAAGGAGCTTGAGAATCACAATTTGATTGAAATGATGAAATGGCTCTTCATTTTCTTCGTGGTTGTTTTTGGATGACTTACTTCTTGGTTTATTTAAATCATGGTGCATGGTACTTCCAATCCTTTGCTTCTTTACATGTCACATATAGCTAGAATTTCTTTGGTAGTTACATGTTTGACGCATTCAGTTAGCTGACTCTGCATTCTTCCACCAGTCTTAAAGTGTCTTCAAAGCCCCCCCTCCTCCTCCTCAGTTCTCTCTTTTATATTCCTGGGGTCAAGAGATCAGTTTCTAAATTATGATATCAAAGTAAAATCAAGTTGGAGAAATTATAATCTATTGGATCCATGATTGTATAGATCCCCATTCAGCAACTACTCTCTTGTAAGAATGTGAAAAGCTCCACAGATTGAAAACAAGTTTTCTCTCATTGGGCAATGTAAAGTCGCTCATCCATGTGACTCACAAACTGCCGTAAATCGCTCATCCTTTCAAACTATATGAAAAACAGTTGGTTCAGTCAGTCGATCTATAGCCCGCATTGTTTCATGCGTCCGCTATTCATTTCAAATTCTATTGGGTACCCATATTCTTGCTACGCTTGTTCACCTCTCCTATATGGATTTTAAATCTTCTTAACTGTTACCAATTGTTCTTACAGATTGTCTTGAATTGATTTTTACTTGTATAAATTGTGTACTGGGTGTTCTATGTTTGTTAAAATTTCATGCTGATCAAACTGCTTGCAACACAAAATTATCAGTCTGTATTTTATACTTTTGTGCTGTAAATTACCACAATGTCTGTTTCTTGTATGCGTTTATGAAATCTTTCTTCATTACTTCTCAACTCTGCCCTGCGAGTAGAAAATTTTCTTTATTATAGTTAGTCACGTAGGCTATTTTACATGCACCTACGCGACCGCAATGCGTCAGTTCAACAATTGAAAATAGAGTTCAATTTGGCCCATTTATTGACAATTTAGTCATAATTTTCAGATTGGAATTTGGAGGTGAGTTATCAATTAACAATGGAGACAAAATTCTTGAGGTCAATGGCTCTCCTGTGAAAGATCAAACTCCAGAAAATTTGGAAAACATTTTGAACAATCCTGATTCACTTCTCCAGGTCAGTGTTGTGTCATTGGCTGCTACATAGGTGTCTTTTAGTCCATTATTATTTATGAGAACTAAATTTGCACTTATAGCTCACTATTGAACACGACCCGCTGGGCCTGCGGAAGCTGTCCACAGACTCGCAAATGTCGTCAAAACCCGCCAAGGAAAAAGAGAGAATTTATAGGAAGAAGGATGAAGGGTATCTAAGTGGTTCGAGGTCGTCGCGACAACTAAGAAGAGGAGCACGTACTGCCGTAAAAGAGAGATCATCTTCAGCCTCAAGGCTTCTGGAAGGGTGATTTTTTTGGATCATATTTTATAGAACTGGGAATGTACTGAAACTGCTATCCCGATTAATAATACTTCAACAATCAAGGAAAACATTGATTAGGATTGAATGATTGTTAGTAAATGACAGTTACGATAATGTGTGCTGGTACTAAATGTACTAGACCCAGTGGCTCTTTACTTTTTCCTGTCCTCTTTATGCACGATAAACGCTCTTGAGGAAAGGAGAGGATGGCATCGTAATGCTTACAACTGACTTTTGTTTCAGAGCTGTTCCAACAGGAAACCGTCAGAGTGACTTGTCGCGAACGCATTCTTTCAGGAGTAGAGCCCATGCCTCAGAGAATATTTCGGGGCTCGGATCTGGTCAGAGGTGAACTTCTCGGGGAGGGCTCTTTTGGGCGCGTTTATCAAGTCACTCATCGTGAGAGTGGGGAGGTGATGGTGCTTAAAGAATTGCATCGTGTGGATGAGGACGCTCAAAAAAACTTTCTAAAAGAGGTAGGTATACAGTCCTTTGAGAAACAATTTCAAATTCCAACCTTGGGCAACATTTTATCTAGTCATTTGTGCAGGTTTCCACTATAAGAGCTTTTTTTTTTTTTTTAGGTAGCTGTGTTGCGGACCTTATGTCATCCAAACGTTTTGCGGTTCATTGGTGTCTTGTACAAAGAGAAAAAACTTAATCTAGTGACGGAATACATCAGTGGGGGAACATTGAAAGATGTCTTACAGAATACATCCCGAGAATTGGCGTGGGGGGAAAGAGCCAAACTGGCGAAGGATATTGCGTCAGGGATGAGCTATCTGCATTCAATGAACATCATTCACAGGGATTTAAACTCACCAAACTGTTTAGTTCGAGAGGTGAGAATTAGATTTCCATACTTTTCTTTTCCCTGTAGACTAAATGTTCATATATCTGTTCGAGTGAATGTTCAAATCGTGCTGTTCCAGGATAAGTCAGTCGTGGTCGCGGATTTTGGTTTAGCGAGAGTTGTTCCCGATAGTTACACCAAAGTAAGTGGCAGGAAGTATA
>CM034007.1:885389-945410 GCA_019603395.1 Cyrtorhinus lividipennis
TTAAAATTATAGTATGATAAAGTAATTGAATTTATTCCTCAATTGTGTGCAGCAACTCGAAACTGAAATAGAAGATGAACCTGTGCAACCGGAAGAATATGATAGTTTGGTTAGTTTCTTGAATGACTTCGCATATCGTTAGGCGTCCTCCACTTGCAAATTTTGAATATTTAAATTAAATTTTCTTTCTTGTTTGCAGAGTCCTCCAACGTATGTTCCTATCAAATGGGAAGAAAAACACGACAAATGTTCTGGATCTGAGAGTGACGATTCGTCTTTAAATCGAGCTGTGAAATTTTGCAAACTGGCTGAGGTAATAACTATAATCTATTCTACGACCAATTTTCGAGATTTTTTGGCGATCCAGGCGTGTGGGATACCATTTTCCACTAAATTTTGGACGCTGAACCCAATGAAATGAGTCCCAGAACGATTGGCACCCACTGGAAGAGGTTATGGGTCAAAATGGGTATCTATCTACCCATTTTGAATATGTGGGCATGTGGGGTATCATTTTCCACTAAATTTCGGACCCCTGAATCGATTGGTGTTTTATTTTTTTTTTAATTTTTATTTTTTACATTGAGTAAAATAGGAGTCCCCACTAAACACCCTACAACTATCAATGGAAAATCGAGTCCTAACCAATGATTCATTTTATTATCTTCCTTAATTTCACTGGATTCCCGATTCCCTAATTCCCCGCAACGACCCTTTAATTTCGCTGGCCTGATAAAAATCGAAATATGCCCATTGGCTTCCTCGCCTGCTTCTTAATAAAAGCAATTATTCAAGTCTTTGCCAGGGGAATCCAACAGGTTGGCTTTACTCTTTTCTTACACTAGTCTGAACCAATTCCAAAGCAACTTAATTAATTTCTGCATTCTCTTTGAATTTTTTTGAGGAAACATTCAAGTATTGTTGTTATTTCTTATAGTTAGCTTCCTCCTATTTTGCGTCTACCTTTGACGTTTACCTCCTCTGTACTCTACAGTGCCTCTATATGTATAGACAAACATGACGAACTAGTTTCATCCTTGATCACTTCTATAATTTTCTCAACTCTATTGGCTGCTTTGTAACATTCAGCTTTGTGAGCACTTAACCTTGTGGCTTGCCATTTTTGCGGGCTTTTCGCTTCAGTTTTATTATCAAAAACTATTTCCCGGGGGTAGTTGATACCCTTCAAAGTTTTCTTGAGCTCAGGCGTGTTCTGCCAGGCAGCTGTCTGTATACTGCAGACAAGATGTTCTAATGAGTGATCCAGCTCTCCAGTTGTGTGTTTATTTCATCTCTGAGACTGATTTTTCGGTTGATTTCAAATTTGAACTGGTCCCAATCTTTTTTTTTTGTTAACCAGTACTGGATGGTATGGTTTCATGATGATATTCTCACTGAAAGTAAGTACAATAGGGGAATGATCTGAGGTTAGGTCATAACTTTTGCTTACCAATAGATAGTTTGTTGATATGTTTTTGTAACGAAGAAATCTATCAGGTCTGGCTTCTTTTCTTTGTCCATTGGCCAGTATGTAGGCCTCCTGAGGAATGTGGTTCCCAGTTATTATCTCTTACTGCCTAAAAGAGCACCCCCCCCCCCCTGGGGTCCCCCTTCCTGTTGGAATTCAAGACCCCCAATAGGTATGCTTTGCATTGTAGTTCCCTCCAACAATGAACCGCTCACCAAGTTGTTTGAAGGTTTGAAACTTGATGAACAATAACAAATTTATAAGATGTTCCTAAAGCAATGTTAAATCCTGTAATTTCTCCAGTCAAACAAAGCTGGTTGTGATTGTCTAAATTTCTGACCTCTTTCAATCCCTTTTCCAATGTTATGTTTATGGTTCCCCTCCTTTATGTTCAAGGTCCGACATATGTCAGCAACTAACGCCAGTGACGCGTTTTGGGCGAGACTGTCATACCACGCAAGTATTAAAGCTAGTCACCTTGCGAGAAAAGCTGCCAATCGACTGTCAGTAGAACAAGTTGCAAAAACTGCTTTTTATTTTTGCCTTTTGGTGAGTGATTTTGATTTTGTTCTTACCTTCGTAAATTTTAGTTTTGGGTTTTGGCTTCCATGATAGCGAGCTGTTTTCCTCTTTTCTAGTGGTTCATTGCAAATTATACTTTCCAAGCTGCTCTGGCATACACTGATGCTGGCACAGTTGCGCTACTGTCTTCCTCTTCCTGCGTGTTCACTCTCCTGTTGGCTGCCCTCTTCCCCTCTGGTGCAGCTGATAAATTTTCATTTTCAAAACTTGTAGCTGTGATTTTCAGTATAATTGGTTTGGTGAGTGTACGACTTAATTACGTCCTGTTTTAGTCTTCTAATGATTACAATAGCGGACATTTTGTAAGTTGTCAATTCAACTCAACCTCAAATTGCTCTACTGTCCATCATTATGATGATGGTGTTTGTGAAAACCTCTTAAAAAATGTCTTGATAATGCCTGGTTGATTCATAAAAACAAAATTATATGAATTTTGGCTGCTGATAACATTTTTCTTGTTCTAAACTTTTTTTTTTTTTAGGCCAGTTTTCTTTCCCTTCCTTCATCATTCATTCTGTACTGATTTTTTTCAGGTCGTCATCAGTTTATCCCACTCAACATTAGACGTTGCTATGCCTTTGGGTTTTCTTCTACCACTACTAAGCGCTTTTTTCTACGCTTTGTATCTGGTCTTCCTTCGCAGAATTGTCGACAATGATGACAGATTGGAAATCCCAATGTTTTTTGGTGGGTAGATTGTTACAATTGAATTTTACGAATTAAAACTTAAACTAAACTTTTTTAAGGTTATTTGTTACCTTCATTTTTGTTCAGGTTTTGTTGGTTTATTCAACCTCTTGCTACTCTGGCCAGTATTCTTCTTCCTTCACTACAGCAAGTGGGAGCTGTTTGAATGGCCTAGTAAACATCAATGGACATTCATAATTCTTAATGGATTGATTGGAACAGTTCTTTCTGAGGCTCTGTGGCTGTGGTGGGTACCTACTTGGATTTCGTTATCTGCACTTTTAATTTTGATAATCAGACTGACTGATTTTAAAAATCTGTACATGTTTGGGCTTATAATTTGATTGTGTAACTATATCTTGAAATCGTTCTTGGTTCTAGGGGGTGCTTGTTGACATCTTCGCTTATTGCTACACTTGCACTCAGTTTGACCATTCCACTGTCAATTATGGCTGACATGATCCTGTCAAATGTAGAATATTCAACTCTTTTCTTTCATTGGTTCGATCCCGGTGGTCATCTCATTCTTCTTTGTTACTTTCCTATATCATAATGACAACGCCGACCCAGTGTGCAATTGTGTGAGAAGACTTTCTCCGAAAGTGTCCAGGTGAGCTCCCATGATTTCATCTGTAGTTTTTTAGTGAACCAAGTAGACCTACTAGGTTTTGTGGATTTAAGTAATGTGTGCACCTCGGAAAATCCACGTTTTAAAAAAAGGTTTATTTGGAAAAACACTATTACAAACGTGAGATTTTTGTTTTCCTTTATGTTGAGGGCAGAGGGCAGTACTGCCCCTGGGCGCTGAGACCTCCATGGGTATATTTTGCCCGTCCGCCCTTACTAATAAAACACCCGCCTCCCTAAGATAGCGGAGGATCCCGTCAGGGACTATTGTCAGCTGGGCTGGGAAGCCCTTTACCAAAGAATCCGCTGCCGAATAGCAGCAAAAGCTGGACACCCCTTAATGAACTTTCGGTAATAACCAATTAGCTGAGGGTGTAATAACATGGCCAAGTACGACTTCGGTACTGAGGAACTCTGTCTCATCTAGCCGGATCTTTAGATTCGCCTTCTGGAGCCTTTTGAAGACCTCTTCTAACCAAGCAAGGTGTTCAGCTAGTGACACAGTGGATACAATAATGTTCTCTAGATAGACGCAACAGTACTCGTTGGAGATCCTCCTCAAGTCCATCAGCCTCTGAAAGGTGGCAGGGCTGTTTTTAAGACCAAAGGGTAAGCGTGAAAGAATAGGTGATAATGGGGGAGTGAGTAATACGATTTTTAAAGGTCAAACTTGTCTGCTTTCTCAATGCGGGGTTTGAACAGAGTTATAGAAGATTTAAGGCGTTACTCACTCAAGTGGGCAAATTTTGAGGTTGGTTGCTTGACGAATTTTCCACATCTTCCTTCTTGCCAAGGAATGATTTTTTTATGGATCCAAGTACGTGTTCTGTTACCACTAAATTCTTATCATCAAATTTGGCCAAGAAATAGCACCACAAAGAACAGCCACAAATGATAACTCCAAACAATTTGGGGAAGGCGTGTACAAAATCACGTACATAAGGAAATACTTGCCACCAATATAAATGGTATAGTATAAAGATGGAGGTTAGGCAGAGGATATTTGGGTATGTGTTTGATGCTATTGAATATCTTGGCCAACTGCCATGTGGATAAAAAGAGAAAATACTTTTCCATAGGTCCTCATCTCCAAACAGATGTGATACATTTGAGAATTTGATGATACTACTAACTATTTCTCTTCAAATGTGAGTATGAATAATTTTGAATGTTGTTTTGTCACTTTTCAGAATGTCCGAGGCTGAGTTGGAGCAGAGAGAGTCGCTGATCAGCATCAATGAAGACCACGAAGCTTAGTATGATTTGAAATTATTCGAACAATGAAATCGAAATTACTTTGAGAGGAAGAAGGGAAGTGGGACGAACTGCTCATAATTATGGCAACACCGAACAGTACTTGCTTGCTGAACAGTGCTTGATGAACTGCAGAGATACTGGGAAATATGGGTTTAGGATCAGCCTCTTTTAGACATATCCTTTAGCGTCATAAAACTATGATTTTTCTCTCTGCCATTAATTTTCTCCTGCGTCTATATATCATTCTTCAGTTGTGAATGGTCCAGGAAATGGTAATTCGACACTGTCGCTGCCTATGCATAGCATAAGACACTACATACTACTACAGCATAAGATGCTACAATGATACATATAGTGCCCTTGTCCTGAGTAACAGCCATTGCAGCGTGTAGGGCACCCCTTTTTTATTTTCCCACTCCCACTTCGCACAATCGTGTTAGGCGGGCTTAGAAACCCTTCTCGTGCTTTTTTCTCTCCTACTTCATGATCAATTTTACTAAGGTACTAGTCACTTCCTGGATAGTATCTGTTTAGTGTCGTCAAGTTTTTCTGGTCTTCATAATGATAAATTGGTAGCAGTTTATGTGGTTTTGAGACTGAGAATGATCTCTTTTAATTTTCATTGCTTTATTTTATTGATTTGCATCGGGTTGTATGAGTGATAGCCTCATATGATCTGAGTGGTGACTGTAACATTGAGTATTCAAGATGAATTTCAGTGCTGTGTGGCACAAGCAATGGGAAAGGGCAAAATGCTTGATTCAGAATACAATTTCTCTTGCTACGCGCAACCACGGCGCTTTAAAAGAGAGGGAAATCGAAACACGCGTTTTTTAAATTGCAGAATTATGTAGTTTTAGTATCGCACAGGGTGAGATTGCAAATTCCAGGGTGGCGGCAAAAGTGTTGGGAGGAGTTAGTTAACATGAGAGGATTTATACTTCATTGAGGAGCAGTCGAATTTTTGCTTTAGTCACTTCAGTGGAAACAAAACTCGTACTCCTTAAAAAAAAACCGCAACCTCTTCCACAATTGTTGGTTATTCCTTGGACCAGGGTTCATAAGGAAACTGGAAAATCAGTAAATTTGGACTGTTCCGGATTCATTCCAATTGATCCAGCATTCAAAATTTAGTAAAACATTATACCTCACACACCTAGATACCCAATAGTCTCGAACACCCACTTACGAAGTGGGTAGTTAGGTACCCATTTTGACCCATACCCTCCTCCTGGCACCTAGTGGTCCAGGACGCATTTCAATCATATTCATCGTCCAAAATTAAGTAAGCCGAAAATCTCGAAAATTCATTTTTACCCACACTCTCCCCAAATTCGGTCCGACTAAAACGTTTTGTGGACCAACTAGAGCCGCAAAAAAATTTCAGATTTTAGAAATGTTTCCTCTTTTGAAAACCGCGTTGACGGCGGGCAGACATTTTGCTTTTTTTAATCTAGACATCATAAAACGTTGAAAAAAAAAGCCAATTGGAGAAGGTTGACTCTTTATGGCCTTGGGCATGATAACGTGGATAATAAATTGTGGAACCAAAACCACATTTAGCATGGGGTTACCACAACTTCTGCAAAAAAAAAAAACATTTATTCTTTTTTGTTTTTGATTGTAGTGGATATTTGGTTTCTGCAAGATGGAACCTTAGAATTTAGTTGATAACAGCCAAAAAAGTGGTCATAGGAAAGCGTCCGCTTTCCCAGGCTCTTTTTAGTTATGTTAGTGTAATCTACCTTAAGCCTAGCGCACACTGAGACTCGAAGAGTCGATACATGTTGTGATACTGCTACTAGGCAGCGTATATTCATTGTTAGGACTTAGCCCTGACTCGTCTACGTGAATAAGAATTTGGGAGTTGTACCCGCACACAAATTCATGGCGGCCCTAGTTCGGAAACGATGAGAAATTGGTTCATCCTTTGTGCATTGGCCCTTGGTTTTTCCTCAGTGAGCTTCATCTTTTATTTTACACGAGCGATTGTGATGATGCTGAAGTATTGTATGCCAATTTATTGGACATATTACCTTCAATGGATTGTATGGTATTTAATTGTGATATACCTTACTTATTTATCGTTTTAAAAAACGTGGAGTCACTACCAGAACATACAGTTGCACTATAGGTTCCCAATATTGCTTTTCCAGGCTCGATTTCTATTTTTCCTTATCTATCCATCATATGAACGGTGGTAGCAATGCATACTATTCAATAAATTGTGGAATCAACTTGAATCTAACCCAACTGACCAAAATCCTGGAAAATGACGAACACATCAGCAGAGATGTGCGGTGCCTACTATGTACAACAGGTGCACTCATTTTGCCTGCAAAAAGGAAGGTCCATAGTAAATGAAACGTTGAAGTCCAATAAGTCGACTCAATGCCATGCACTGACACAAGTGCAACACTGAGCAAAAAAAAAAAAAAATCCCCACAGGTCCACACATGCCAACCCGCTACGCACCAGATCTATGGTGCAGATAAGCGGTTGGTCCATAGACACTGATCAGCCTGGACAGTGCCGAGATTTACTTGAGCAGTGAAGGATGGAGTGAGAGTTCATGTTTGCACTGGGGCTTCAGAACAGTAACATTTTTGAAACCATAATGTAAATTCTTCCGTAATGGTTGATTATTCCTTGGAGCAAGGTTATGGGGAAAACAGTGAGTGTGGAGTGTCCGAGACTCATTCCAATCGATTCAGCGTCCAACATTTAATGGAAAATGATTCCCCATAGGTCATGTTCCCAAAAAGTCCCGAAATTCGAGTTGTAAAAAATAACCTTTATCCTCCCCAAATGTAGTCCGATCAAGATGTTTTGAGGACCAACTAAAGCCGGAAAGAGGTCCCTGACCAAGATTTCAGATTTTTAGAAAATGTTCTACTTCTAATAAAAGGCGGACATTAGGGTTTTTTGATCTGGACATCATGAAACGCAAAATTTCAAATTGCGGGGCCAATTGGAGAGGTAGACCTCTGGCATGTTTACATAGGTTGATTATTCAAGGAATAACCAACCAAAATTAATTCCAAATGTTTATCAATGTTAAAAACTAATATTCTGATTCTGGTGATGTTGACAATAAACTCCAGCTGAACTAAAATCCTATTTCTCGTTCTATTTATGTCACAATGAATGTTATATTCTGTTTATAGGGTAGTGTGGAAAAACCGGTTTTCCTATTATTGTTGATTGGTTCCTGCACAGGATTTTCGTAGGTGTTATTATTCAAGGGGTGCCAGTGGAGTCATACTCAAAACCAACAATATAGGTGTTGAAAATAATTTAAATTATTTTGCCTCGTGGCAAATGGCGAGTTTAAGCATTTCTTGAAGGTGCTGTGCTTCAGAGTTATTAAGCCAAAGATTAATGTCTGGTGGTAAGGTGCAGTCAATCGTGTATTGTGTTCGTTATGGTCTTAATGTTTCGTTTTGTTATAAATTGGTCTAAGCAAACCCTAACCTTATTTCTGTTGCAGTTTAATCTTCGTTAGCCCTGTAATGATTATTGTTTTCTATTATTTTTTCAAGAATTGTTTTCAGGGTGCATTCAGGACCACATTTGCACTTAAATAAGCTGTAGCTACCATCATGGTTGGTGGCAGCCAGAAAATGTTCCTTTACTCCAAACTTTGGTTGAATTGAGTGGAATGATATATATCCACATCCACAACTGATGATCAAAGTTGTTGTCAACCAGAAGTGTGGAAAAGGCATCATTAAAAACTGGGTGATCTAATACGTTAAATGAATTTGAAGCGTTTTTTACAGTATATGTTGTGGAGAATGTATGAAGCCTTTGTAGTGAACCTCGTAACCCTCAGCGAAATTTCCTAAGAGCGAGAGAACCATGAAAGATTGGTAATGCAAGTATGTAAAATCATTGTATAAACTTACTATCAGTATAAAAACTATCGATAATTAATGTTTGTTGAGGGATGAATATGGCGCTCTGTTGTGGGCGTCATTAGAACATGAACAAAACTATTTTGGCCTACTTCTATGTATTCACGCCACATGACTTATACTCGCTATGCTAGCTGGGGGCTGACCCTCAAAGCCACAGGACCATTTGTGCATTATCAATCTTGCACTTCGCTCACTCCAACAACGGGTCATGAAAATCGCCTAATAGAGGACCCACAAGAAACAATATTAGAGAACCATTCGAACAAGGTTCAAATACGCCATACATCCCCTACTATTTATTTATGTATGTATTGAAAAACGGGACGAACCCAATGAACTAATGAGCTATGAACGATCTTGTTCAGAAAGGAGATGTCGGAAGAGGACCGATTTTAATGGATGAGAGGAGCGAGAACACAATATCAAGGAAGGGAGGAGTCGTGGAGAAGAAATTCACATGTCGGGGGACGATTGCAGATGTAGTTGGAAGCAGAGAAGTGGATGGCAAAGAGTACGGCACAACGTGAAGCAGGACGACGAACGAAGAAGGAATATGAGCGAGGAGATCCGGAGAATCTATGCGCCCTGAGAGCAAGCCATGGAAGAATGAGACGTCGGAATAGATGCGACGATCCCGGGAAGACAATAGGTTGAAGCAAAGGGCGAGCTCGGCATGGAATGGAGGGCATATAAGCCAGGAACCACAGGGATGCTCTGAAGACATGCTCAATTTGTATGATATGGCAGTCATAGTGAGGGCTCCAGATCACCGAAGATCTGGATCACTCAAAGACGAGAGTCTTGTAATGAGACACCAGCGATGATGCCTATGCAAATTCTCTAGTGCTTCACAAATCCCAGCACAGGCATACGGCAGGATGCCACCTGCACAATGTGATCTGCAAAAGAGAGCTGGGAATCCAGGTACACGCCCAGGTCGGCAATGCTCTCCTGGCAGGACAGAACCACTTCATTGATTGAGTTGGGGTGAATGACTGAGAGTGAGAGCGGTGGAATGAGGTGACAGCGCATTTGGACAGGTTCAGTGCCAAACCAGTGTGTTCACACCAAAGAGAGAGGGCTTCGGGCGTGGGTAGGGGTCAAAATGTGTGTTTGTTTTTTTTAATGAATTTTCGATATTTTTGCCGATTTGGGCGAGTGGGGTATTATTTTCCACGAAATATTAGACTCTAAATCGATAGAAATGGGTCCGGTAACCGCAACACCCACTGATGGCCCCATTTTCCCCATGTTCGGCATTTTCGACGACTTCGGCGTGTGGGGTATCGTTTTCCACTAAATGTTGGACGCTGAATCCAATGAACCGGGTCCTGGAACGATTGTCCCCAACCGGAAGAGGTTATGGACGCTGAATCTATTTTTAAATTAGTCTCCATGCGCCTGGTCAGGCACTGTTACCCACCTGAAGAGCTGGCCAATGACTGGATCGACTATTTCTTTTCTCTTATTGATTGGTTGAACTGTTTGTGGTACCATATCATCATGCTAAACATTTCACTCAAATATTGCCCCTGAACTTCCACGCCCTACTTTTTCATCAAAGGAGGATTTGATTTTAAAATGCACTGCTTTTGTGATGGTAGGGGAATGTGCTGAAATGTCGTGTTTTCTTTTAGTCCCCCAAAATTCAGCCGAGGGTTACGAGGACAAAAACTTGAATTTCCTACCTTCTCTACTACATTATTCAACATATACTATTATACGTACATACAAGATGACACAATGAAAGCATCTGCCTCATTTAATGCACCTTAATACTGCCTTGCTCCTGGACTGTAACTTGTTAGAGGACCAATTTATTGTAAGTTCTAGGAAACCTGTCATATTTGAATTTTTGTCTGACTTGGAAAACCCCACCAGACACCGCAGAACTATTTTTGAAGATGATATTTTAAATGCATGTTGCAATGCCTAGATGCTTTTAGCTGCTTAGAGGGTGGCTGAGAGTAAGTGATGACTTTTTTAGCTGCAAAGAGAGGAATCACTTCAGCATCACCTTCTTTCCTTGTTGATGGATGCTCTCAAAGATCTATTTCCTCTTATTTCAATTGTTGTAAGCTGTAAGTGCGTTTGTTTTTTATGCCGTGAGCGATACGGAGGCTGTTGTACAGATTTCCCACAATTTTCTTCACTACACTGATGTGTTACAGCGTGTGCTATATTATTAGCGAATCGATTTTGAAGTCACTCCAACCAGTCAAATATATCTACTCTGAAATCCGGTATGTACTCAAACAATTTCAAATTTGAGTGTATACCACCACTGCTGCATTTTCCATCCTGAATTCCCACGTTTTGTTAGCCAATCCCCAGTCGATAGAAACTACAGGTTCCTCGGGTATTTCAGGATGTATCCGATAAAATGTTGAAAGAACTGGCGTTATGGTGTTTCTATCAAGTAATATCGCCTGAGGTTCAAACTATGTCTCTCACATGATATTGTTGCTCTCAGAGCTACCAATTGTGAATTCAAGCTAAGCTAAACATTTTTTCCAGATTTATCGTCACTGAGGCGAATGTAAAATCACTGAACATGTGAGAAGTTTACAAAAATGCTTTTGCTACTAACGACACGTGACTATGAGCTCATTGTCACCGCCATTGTGCGCGGAGCCTTACTTTAAATAGTTGTATTGACTTAGTTTTTGGTATAGCGCACGATTATTTTCAGTAAGTAAGAGATACTGAGTAGACGTTTCACGATAAGATGCGCCCATATGGGCTAGGTACAAAACATAAACAAAAAATGTCAATGATCTAATCTTCTGTATGTCAACTTGTTCAACTCTAGGCATGTGTCTACTCATTTTGATAAGATTACAAGGTTTGATCCTTGTAAGTACTGACTATTAATTTTCAACCATCTGTCCCGTCCCGTTCAGTTTTATGCATCAACATACTTTAACAAATGACCAGATGAATGTATTATAGCGTAGTTATTACGTAGGTGTCGATTTGTTTTATGGCTGTACAAAATGGAAAACATTGAATGGAAAAGTCTTTGCATGAATAAGGATGAACTTACTCTGTCTTTTATTCTGTGCAATTTATTGTTCAATACTACCTGTACAGTTCAACTGTTATTTCGTAATGTAATTTTTACAAACTGTGATAGACTCAAGATTTAAAAAAAAACGTTGTATGTGATATAGAACGTAATAAAGTCGTAATAACTTGACTCTCAATTGATTGATGAGATGTTCCTTTATGGACCATCCTTTGTGGCCTTAATTCATGGAGCTAGTAGCACCTACCAGTGCTGGGGGTTGATTATTGATGATTGAAGCGAAATACATCCGTTTTGGTTGGTTATTCCTTTAATAATCAACCTATGTTTTCATGCAAAAGGTCAATCTCTCCGATTCGGCTCACAATTTTTTTCTGGGCATTTTAAGGTGTCTAGATAAAAAAAAACCAAAATGTCCGTCTGCCGTCCGCGCCGTTTTTGGTAGTGGAAAATTTTCTAAAAATCTGAAATTTGGGTCAGGGGTCTGTTCTTGGCCTAGGACGGTCCTCGAAACTTTTCAGCCCGATCGGAACAAATTTGGGTGGGGTAGGGGTCAAAATGTGTTTTTTTGAAAAATGGATTTTCGAGATTTTGACGATCTAGGCGAGTGGAGTACCATTTTCCACTAAATTTTGGACGCTGAATCCAATGAGACGGGTCCCAAAACGATTGGTTCCCATTGAATGAGGTTATGGGTTAAAACGGGTATCCTATCAACCCATTTTCAATATGTGTTTTCGAGATTTCTGGTACCTAGACGTGTTGGGTATCATTTTCTACTAAATTTTGGACGCTGAATCGATTGGAATTGGTCTCACTGTTTCCATTCTCTCCATGTTGAAGAAATGAGTCTCCAATCGCCTGGTCCGAGAAATAACCCGTGTGTAAAATTTGCATCGTTTTCTTTCTAGACACCTTGAAACGTCCAGAAAAAATTTTTGGGCCGAATTGGAGAGTTTTACCTCTTGCATGAAAACATGCATGTTTTCTTTTAGGCCCAATCATTCCTCTGTCTACAGCACAGTGTAACCTAGTCATCATGACCTCAAGGAACGTACATGGATACTCATTCCAATTGATCCAGCGGTCAAAATCTAATGGAAAATAGAAACCCACATGTTTAGATCCCAAAAAGTCTCGAAAATCGAGTTAAAAAAAAAAATACATTTTTACTCATATCCTCTCCCATTTTAGTTCGTTCGTGCTAATGAGTTTTGGACCAACTAGAGCAGGATAGAGGTCCCTGACCAAATTCTCAGATTTTTATAAAATTGTACCTATACTACCGAAAACCGCTTCGAAACGTTTCAGCTAAGATGGCTCTCTTCCACATTTCTCATCGACTGGGGACAGTGGCGACTTATTAATTACAATTGGTCCCTCGAATGAGCTTTATGGGCACCGGACAGTGCTGGCCATTGTCCCAGGAAGGTTATAAGTACGGTCTCTTAGACCCTGGACCATTAATTGAAGGGGTGAGCACATTCCGAGGGTACCCAGTCCAGGTCAGACCCCTGTCAAAATTTTTTGTGAAAAATCGGAATTTTTTTCCAAGCTCTTCAATTAATCTTGAACTGTGTATTTTTGGATTGTGTTCTGATAGGCTTAAAATTATTATAATTTTTCGGTACTCGGGATTGATAGTGTAAAACAGCATTACTGTTTTGAGTGGTCAGCCTGTTTTCATGCTCAAGGTCATGGTCAACTATCTCATGACGTTTCATGGTGTCTCGAAAGAAAACGCTCCAGAAAATCCAGATGGCACCAATCGTTCTGGGACCAACTTCATTGGATTCAGCGTCCAAGATTGAGTGAAAAATGATACCCCACACGCCTAAATACTAGAAATCTTGAAAACAATTCAAAATGGGCAGATAGATACTCATTTTGACCCATAGGTAACTGTTTCCAGTGAGTGCCAATCATTCTGGGACCCATTTAATTAGATTCAGTGTACAAAATTTAGTGGAAAATAATACCCCACACGCCTAGATCGCCCAAAATTTTTAAAATCCATTTTACGAAATACACATTTTGACCCCTAACCCGCCCAAATTCGGTCCGATCGGGCTGAAAAGTTTCGAGGACCGACTAGAACCGGGAATGGAGAATCGGAGAAATTGCCATTTTGCGTATAACTTGATTATTCAAGGAATAACCAACCAAAAACCTTACAAAACCCCACCTTTGCTACATTTTCGATTTGAATTTCCGCGGACTCGTCATGCTTCACTAGCGCTAAAACAATGTTGAGCAGAATCCGTTAAGCAGGCAATTCTATGATCGTTTTGACTTTTTTGACCCCTATCGGGTTTAAAATTGATCATAAACACAGGAATAACATCCTCGAATACTTTCCAAACAAAAAATCCTTGTTCGTTTTCAATAAGTGAGTCGAAGATTTTACAGTTGGCAACAAGTCATTTTGGGTTCGAGACTTTTGCAGCCGTCTCTGGGAGCAGGTCTGTATTTCGTCCACACGGCTGCCCATCGTATTTCACACAAGATGTCTATTTTATCGGTTCGATTCGCTTCTCAACTTGCGAAACACTTTCCTTCGACTCAGGTAAGCACTTTTGAATAGATTTTTTCCAAATTCTTCCCTAAATATGATCAGCATGAGTGTTTCTCCGTCGTCGCCCCGTGCGCCATCGCCCCCATTCAACCCTCAAGTCCGGCAAATTGTCCGCCTTCTCAATTTGCTAGAAGACTTTTTCGTAAAGTGAATAAATTTCAGAATCATTCAAATTCATATGTACCGTCTTATCGTTATCAAAATTCTAATTTTCGACGGGAAAATTTGTTTTTCCCTCTGACGATCAGCTGATAAGACACCTCGCATGAATCGTGATGAGGAGATTATTCTTCAACAATATTCCCCTTTCCATTTCCAAAACTATGATGAAATAGTCCGCTTAGAATGATTATTGATCGATATTTTCAAATTGGGGACAAATATTTCTACCAATGAGGTGCCTTGTATGGACTTATTCAGGCTTTTCGGAGCAGGTTATACCTAGGTTATTTCTGCCGGTTCGATACCTCAGTACTTTCTACTTAGTAGTTAAATCACTCGGATATTTTCATAATATTTGTAAAGTCAGATTATCTTTCATTGTGTTCATTGAATCAATTTCTCTAAATGACTTCTTAATAAATTTTACACTCCAATTCCGGCGATTTTCGTCTTACCGAGCCTTTCTGTCAATAAAGTAACTAATTTTTCGTCTGAACTTGTAATTCTAAACTTGATCTACTTTAATGTTGGAAAGAAATCATTTAGTTTTCGTTTCTTGGGCCTTTTTCGATATTAAAGCGAACTGCCGGAGTTGATAACCGCTTATGAGCCAACAAAGGCACTCCATTCTCGCTCAGGTTTCCTTTAAATGTGTTACAAATGTTGTAAAAGGGGCAGTAACTGTTGTGGATTGGATATTTCTACGTCCCTAAGAAGTTCTTGTAGATAAGGAGATGAACTCTCCTGAACAGTCTATGCCTCCAAACAGTTTTCTTCGCAATTTCATGTGTTTTTAAGCCGTTTTCTGTGATGTTCAGACGCATGCAAATCTTTTATTTGCCACACATTCGATAATATA
Organism: Cyrtorhinus lividipennis; assembly: GCA_019603395.1. Classification (NCBI taxonomy): domain Eukaryota; kingdom Metazoa; phylum Arthropoda; class Insecta; order Hemiptera; family Miridae; genus Cyrtorhinus; species Cyrtorhinus lividipennis. The sequence goes on from CM034007.1 coordinate 900,555, forward strand.
CGTTGATGGCTGATACCGCATGGTTTTTTTTTCTATTAAATACCGCGATCATTACGGTGTTGAATGAAGCTGAAAAGCCCCTTTTCAGTTAACGTAGCTTCCATAATTTTCACTAAACTATGTTCTATTTTACGAAATTTATATCAACCTCACTCTTATAGGTTGCTGCGCTGACATGGCCAGCCACGCAAGCCTTGACCAGGAGCCTGCACACTTCTGGAAACCGAAGGTCAGCCGAAATCTCGTCGATCCTCGAAGAACGAATCCTTGGCTCAGCCCCCAAGGTAGGCCCTTGTCCTGTCATTAATAAATACTAGACACCTCCTGTATGATTTCTTCAGTAGTGTTCTGTCCTACTTAGATCCAGTTTGTAGTTTGAATGGGATAAAGTAATTTGTAGTTGTAAGATTTTTTGTTTACTTGGCTATATCCCAATTATGTGAATTTGAGCTTACTATGTGCCATAGCTGATGTATGAATCTGTATTGATATCTAGGTACTTGCGATGGACATAGGACTCCAAGCACTGATAACAACTATACAACCTGTGGTCAATTAGCAATTGTAGATCAAGATTTTACCTGTGCAATAAATTTTCTTGTACAGACTGACCTGGAAGAGACTGGCAGAGTGTTGAGCATTGGTGATGGTATTGCTCGCGTCTATGGTCTCCAGAATATCCAGGCTGATGAGATGGTGGAATTCTCATCTGGCCTCAAGGTGAGCAACTTCAGTTATTTGACATTGTTAATAGGTGATTATTGGATGTTTTGTAGGATGGTTGGATCATAGTTCAATCCAACATGCTCTTTTATTTTAGGGTATGGCCTTGAATTTGGAGCCCGACAATGTTGGTGTGGTCGTCTTTGGTAATGACAGGCTCATCAAGGAAGGCGACATTGTCAAACGTACTGGTGCTATTGTCGATGTCCCAGTTGGTGATGACCTCCTTGGACGTGTTGTTGACGCCTTGGGCAACCCCATTGATGGAAGAGGTCCCCTTGCTTCCAAGCAGAGGTACGATCAGACCCAAGCTTATGCCGTTTGAACAGTTTTCTTCATTGCTTTCTTCCCTGACCACTAGTTTTCTCGCATAGGATGCGAGTTGGTATCAAGGCTCCTGGTATCATCCCAAGAGAGTCTGTCAGGGAGCCTATGCAGACTGGTATTAAAGCTGTTGACTCTTTGGTGCCCATTGGTCGTGGTCAGCGTGAATTGATCATTGGAGACAGGCAAACTGGGTACGTACTCACACCATCTTTTTCAGTAAGTTTTAATTTGATTGGAGGGTTACTGGAAAATTATTATTTATTTTATTTTTATTATTATTATTTTATTTTTTTACACAGAAAAACTGCCTTGGCCATTGACACCATCATCAACCAGAAGAGATTCAACGACGGCGATGTCGAGAAGGCTAAACTTTACTGTATCTACGTCGCCATTGGGCAAAAGAGGTCCACTGTGGCCCAGATCGTGAAGAGGCTCACAGACGCAGGTCAGGAAAACCATTAAAACTTGAAAAAGAAATTATGAATCTAAACTTGAATACTGAGGTCTTCTTTAATGTATGTTTTTTGGCATTTATGTTGGAAGGCATAATTAGTATGTAGGGCAGGGAGAATCTACCTGATCAGTAACCTTGATTTCTTGCCAGTTCCCTTTATTTCTGGAAGCTTATATTCTCATCAGAACTACCCAAGGTTTCCAGAGTACTACCAAGGGTTTTTGGTCAGCCTTCCATCTGTATGAAGAGGGTGTTTCATCTAGAGGGATATCGCAGTTGTTGATAGGTACAGCTTGTCTTTTGGTCACTTCCATGCAACCGATTTTGTGACTTGGTCCTTGTTCCAGGTGCCATGCAATATACCATCATTGTGGCTGCCACCGCCTCTGACGCTGCACCTCTTCAGTACCTTGCTCCCTACTCTGGTTGCGCCATGGGTGAATTTTTCCGTGATGGCGGCAAACACGCACTCATCATCTTTGACGATTTGTCTAAACAGGCTGTTGCATACCGTCAAGTAAGTCTTCCAATAAGAATGTTAGCTTCTGCAAATCCACTCATTTTGAATAATATTTTGTTTCGTCATTCTTGTTTGGACAGCCCATGTTTGCAGTCTGATTAGGGAAAGATGTATTATCAACTACCTCCATTTACATTTCTCAGTGGAGGTTTTGGAAGTTTTTCAGAAGAATGAAGGAATTCCAACTATTGCTGACTCTTGTCATACACAACGTTGCTTTTGTGCGATTTTTAATCATGCCAGGCACGCCAACACGACGTTCTGGAGAGAAACAATAACCTTGATACGCTCATAATATGGTCACAATTGAGTTTCGAAATTTTCCTGTTGCTGTTTGGACAAGGGACAGTACAGAGCCGGTTTTTTTAACCACACATCTGAAATTTCATGGACATCTCGCCTCTCACGTACATTGCATTCCCTGGGTTTCAGTTCAATGCAAGAGGGTTGCATAGCCAGCGAAGATATTAAGCTCAGGCTTAGACCTATTAAGCTTAAGCTCAATCAAGGGTCAGACTTCTTTAAGCAAGAAGGAACAGACTCCTTTAGACTCAGACCGCATATTTTTCCTCATATTTCCTTTCAGGGTCTTCCTGATCACAGTTTTCCGTAAATTTATCTGTGATATTTGGACCTTGGAAGTATATGGATAAGAGGATCAAATTGTTCTTCTTTTTGTCTTGCCAGCCTGAAGACAATGTCTCTTTATACTTGGAAAATGAATCACGCCTGTTGTTACTCATGCTTCTGCTGCTCATAAAACATATAGGTCCCCAATTAATTAATTAGATTAATTCTCTAGAAGAAACGTATTAGTCAACAGTTTGAGGTGGCTCGTTCCTAATAAAAGTACAACAGTATCATATCGAGTAATTGTTTTTATATTTTTCTAGATGTCTCTATTATTGAGGAGACCCCCAGGTCGTGAAGCCTACCCTGGTGATGTATTCTACCTTCACTCAAGATTGTTGGAACGTGCTGCCAAGATGAGTGTGGCGGAAGGTGGTGGTTCTCTCACTGCCTTGCCTGTCATTGAAACTCAGGTTATTTGCAACTTCTTGATCATTTTAATAGTAGAGTTGTAGAGTGTAAAGGAATTTTTGATTAATTTGCGGGGTTCACAGGCTGGTGACGTCTCTGCCTACATTCCCACCAATGTCATCTCCATCACTGATGGCCAAATCTTCTTGGAAACTGAGTTGTTCTACAAAGGTATTCGACCTGCCATCAACGTTGGCTTGTCTGTCTCTCGTGTAGGATCTGCTGCTCAGACCAAAGCAATGAAACAGGTACAGCTGTTCTCTCTTTCTCCGTTCATGTTGAACTTGAACAGCATTAAACTAATCCGTGTTATCGCTCCTGCAGGTCGCTGGTTCCATGAAACTTGAACTTGCTCAGTACCGTGAAGTTGCCGCTTTTGCCCAGTTCGGTTCTGATCTTGATGCTTCCACCCAGCAGCTCCTCAACCGCGGCGTCCGCCTTACTGAGCTTCTCAAACAAGGGCAATATGGTTAGATCTGGCAGTGTCCCATTCTCTTGAAAGCTAATTAACAATGAGCGCACCTGGGTACTAATGAGTCTTTCTTCTTTTCCAGTCCCCATGGCCATTGAAGATCAAGTTGCCGTTGTCTACTGTGGTGTCCGTGGTTTCTTGGACAAACTTGACCCCTCCAAGATCACTGCTTTTGAGAAGGGATTCCTCCAACACATCAAGTAAGTGTAGCTCATATGATTAACTTTCCAGCAAAGAAAACAGGAAATATAGGATGATATTGTTTGTAATGATTTTCTGAATGTTCGTTGCTTTAATTAGGGGCCTCCTAGAGACAGAATGAATCAGGAAAAGTTTGAAGTGCTATTTTCCTTATTGATTAGACTCCAGATAATGTTGGAGTTTGATTAAGGTTCCTTCAGAATGAGGGAAAAGATTCTGACAATACTCTCCTCCTCCTCATTTTCTGAGCCCCCCTTCCCCTATCATGCTTCTCATTCTCAAATTATCATGTGTTCCAGAACATCGCACCAGGATGTGTTGACCTCCATTGCCAAGGATGGCCAAATCACTCCCGACACAGATGCCAAGCTCAAGACAATTGTTACCAACTTCATTAGCGGGTTTACTGGTTAGGCTGAAATTTAATATCCATCATAAGTAGACAGTTGATTTGTATAAAATGAAACTCCATGTTTTATTTAAATAATTAATGAAGGGAAACTGCGCAGTCAACTATTGGAAAACAAAATTTGTCATGTTTCTGATGTACATAGTAGTAATTACATTTCCGTCACTTCCACCTGACCTTGTTTCATGTCATTGTATTTCTTCGTGTTCCCTTTAGGAACAAGTTATTTGAGGTTTACAAAGTTGTTGGGGCAGTCAGGTTACTTGGATGCCAGCCCAAACATGCATTATTTCTTTGCACTTTGTTCCATATTCCGTGCTTTTGTTAATAAAAAAAAGTTGAACAAAGTAGAAAGTTTTTTGCTTCTTGACCCACCAAACTCTTTGGAAAAAATTCGCTAAAAATGAAGAGTCTGGATGATGCATCTTATGAACCACCAAGTGCCAAAACAGGCCCTAGCTTGGTCCATTCAGGGGTGATGTCAAGAGTAGTGTGGACAGGGCAGTTGCCCCAATAATTCCATCTCCAATGAGCGAGCAAGGAATGCTGCAAATTCTCTAAATTCAATATGTGGAAAAAGTTAACTCATTATTAAAATACATTGAAGTGTGAAATTGAATTTTGCCACCATTTGCAATCCTGATTTCAGTTGCACCTGGCAAAGGACAGCGCATATGAGGTATTAATTTCATCCAACCATCCTTGTTGGGCTAGAACCTGACTGAAGACGGTTGGCACTTGTCCAAAGAGTTAGATGTGGATCCTGACAGACATGGTATTGCTTGGTGATACTCCCAGCTCAGCACTCCACGTGGATCATCTTCCATATGAGTCAATTTAATGAAATAGAGCCTAAGCCTTGGCGCAATGTTTGAAACTAGGTAAGCAGGTAGGTAATCTCTAACATGGAAGAAACAGTATTTGAAAATCCCGGTTTCTTATGCTAAATTGCACTCTGTTAAATAGAAAACGCTGCCAATTCTTTCGCAGGGGTTGGTTATACCTTGGACCAGGGGCATGGAGACTAATTCCAATCGATTCAGCGTCCAACAATTTGTAGAAAATGATACCCCACACGCCTAGGTGCCAGGAATTTCGAAAACCCACTGTCAAAATAGGAAGATAAATTGCCAATTTGACCAGAAATTTCTTCGGGTGGGAGGATTTTTGGCGATCTGTGCGTATGTGGTAGGTATCTTTATCCACTAAATTTTTGGACGCTAAATTCATTGAGATGGGTTCCGGACCGATTGATGCCTATTGGATATGGGCAGGGGTACCTACCTACCTACTTCATAAGTTGTTTTTTTTTTTTAAGATTTTTGGTTGCTAAGTGGTGTGGGGTATCATCCACTACATGTTTGACGCTGAATCCGTTAGATGGGCCCCAGAAAGTTTGGCGCCCATCGAAGGTGGGTATGGGTCAAAATGGATACCCATCTATTTTGAAACCAGTCAGGGACACTCCGCACTCTCCATACTACTGCTGTAACCAGCCACTGTATTCGGCCCAAACATTTTTTCTGTGCTTTTCAAGGTGTCTAGATCAAAACAGGCAAATTCCCATACGCCTCATGCTGTCCGCCGTACGCCGTCCACTGAGACTTTGCTAGGAGAAAACTTCCTAAAAATCTGAAATTTGGGTCAGGAATCCGTTCCCGGCTCTTGTTGGTCCTCGAAACTTTTCTGCCCGATCGAACCGAATTTGGGCTGAGTAGGGGTCAAAATTTGAATTTAAAAAAATGGATTTTCGAGATTTTTTAGCGGTCCTGGCGTGTAAGGTATCATTTTCCACTAAATTTTGGGCGCTGAATCCAATAAAATGGGTCCTAGAACGATTGGCACCCACCGGAAGAAGTTATGGGTCAAAATGGGTACCTATCTACCCATTTCAAATGTGTTTTTCGAGATTTTCGGTACCTAGGCGTGTGGGGTGTCATTTTCCACTAAATTTTGGACCCTGAATCGATTGGAATGGGTCTGGGACCTGCCACACCCACTGTTTCCATTTTTCCCATGTTGAATAAATGAGTCTCCATGGTCGTGGTCCGAGGAATAACCAAACCCTGTGAAAGAATGTGCAGTGTTTTTGACCTCGACATCATGAAACGTATGCAACAACATTTTGGAATCAGGGAGGTATACTCCCATGAGCTTTGTGCATGATTACAAAGGTTGAAACCCAATTTCCTCAATCGTGGCAAACAATACTTTTTTTCAATTTCCTAGGTTTAAGGATTTAAGCCCCTCGAGAAAGGATTCAGACAATGAAACTAGGAGGGGACACAAACTCTAGAAATTTTAATTTCCATGTTACATCGTACCCCTCTCCGTATACTCCAATGTGGGTCCCGGATTATAACTCACCTTTAAATTTTTGTCATTGGAAAATGAAATGAATGTTTTATCCAAAAAAATCACTAGGTTGAAATAATTCTCAGCTGATTAGTAGTTTGTTGTTGGCCAGTTGCATCGACGGTCCTGCTAAACAGGAGAAAATGAGAAGATATGTTCTTGTTATTGGTTATGAATTTTTGAATGATTTATAGACAGAATGTTTTGAAAGGATCCTTCATTTTTCTGCAAATATGTTGGGCTCTGGAGAGATCCCTTGACGCTGTGAGCGCTCGTAGCGAGCGTTGCCACAACTACACGGCGGGCCACTTCACGTTCATTTGGCCGAGGTTACTTGCGGTTATCTACGTACGTGTGACAATTATTTTGCGTGTGGTGTTGATGTAAATGATTGGGCGAGAGGTTAAAAAATTCAAGGAGCCCGTGATCCGAAAGTTGAGTGTAATGTGCTTTGTGATTTGAATTCTGCTTATCTGCTGCGAAAAAGGGTGGAAACGGGAGCGTTGTGGAGGTTATCGTGCGTGGGATGGTCGTTCTTCTTCAGCTAGCTTTTTCCGATCACGGCTGTAACCGACCGGCCCTCAGTATTCAAGGTATGATCTATTTCTAGCGGCAGATCCCGTGGGTAACAGTTCAACCCGGTGTCCGGGGGCCGGGGGGGCGAATTTCGATTTGTGCTAAATTTCGGAAACATGTCTTCGACCCTGCGACCGTACCTGACGGCCGTCCGGAACACGCTCAACGCTGCCATGTGCGTGGACAACTTCTCCTCCCAAGTCGTCGAGCGGCACAACAAGCCCGAAGTTGAGGTTCGTACGAGTAAGGAGCTCCTGCTGACGCCAGTCCTCATCAGCCGCAACGAGCGGGAAAAAGTCCTGATCGAGGGCTCCATCAACTCGGTCAGGATCAGCATCTCGGTGAAGCAGGCCGACGACATCGAGCGGATCCTCTGCAAGAAGTTCATGAGATTCATGATGATGCGCGCCGAAAACTTCATCGTCCTGAGGCGCAAAGCAGTCGAGGGATTCGACATCAGCTTCCTCATCACCAACTTCCACACCGAGCAGATGTACAAGCACAAACTAGTTGATTTCGTTCTTCACTTCATGGAGGAAATAGACAAGGAAATAAGCGAAATGAAATTAGCTGTCAACGCGAGAGCTCGTATCTGCGCCGAAGAATTTCTGAAGAGATTCTGACTCGAACTACTTATCCTCACGTACCTCGAGTTTTGAGCCCCATTTTCGATTTCACGGACCTGTACAAACTCCCCATGGACTCTACTTCGAAGGTCGATTATACTTCATGTCGGATGGAATCGGTATAGATGTAATTACCTATTCTGTTTCCTTATTATTATTTGTTTTAATGTCCATTCTGGACAACTGATTTTCACTTGGCGTCGACCCAACGCTTTTTATATTTCACGTCATTACTTTTAAAAAACCAACTCAAATTCATTCCTGTGTTTATTGGAGTTTTTTTACACGATTCAAGATGTTCAGGTTCAATTTCCGTGTGTTGAGTTAAATTTAAATCATGGAAATGCCAATAGACAACTTTCTAATCTGATGTTTCAAATGTGTACCTAATAATTCCCGTTCTTTGACACTATGTGTCCTTTACAATGCAACTTATCAAGCAAAGGTTATCCCTTGAATGAGTTTATTCGATGTTATCACAATATAGCTCTATCTCCTAGCAGTTGATTATTATTACTCTATCGCCTAAAATTCTGTTAGTTTGATGAGGGAGCGTCGTTAATAGTTGGAAGATTTTGGAGAATAGATCATTTAGAGGATTTTTAAAGGTTTTCAGGTCATTGGGCGATTAGCTGTTCAATTTATTTGAGACCAGATGTCTGTGTGTTGAGTGTAAGTACACGTGTGGTTAGGAATCAGCAAATTAGTCCCATGTATTGGAAGTTCTTCTTCTTACTGAGTTCTCTGAAGTTCTCGAAGAGTTTCAATAGAGCAAAAAGGATCATTCTCGTTGGTGGGTTGATCATGGTAACAGAATCCCGCTGGATAAAAGATAGAAGAGAAGAAACAATCGATTAGATAATACAATGCAGATTAACTGTTATAGATTATGTTTGTTATTCAATGTAAGAATTTTAAATCCAGTCTGAAATCTTGACCGATATGGGTTTGTATTCTTCAGCGCATTTCCCAGCTGTACAAAGCTTGATGAAAAGCATGGAAAAACGCTGCAAATTCATACACAGAGGTTGGTTATTCCTCGGACCAGGCGTATGGAGACTCATTTCTTCAACATGGGGAAAATAACGGAAACAGTGGGTGTGGCGGGTCCTGGACCCATTTCAATCGATTCAAGGTCCGAAATTTAGTGGAAAACGATACCCCACACGCCTAGGTACCAGAAATATCGAAAACACACATTCGAAATGGATAGATAGGCACCCATTTTGACCCAAAACCTCATCCAGAGGGCGGCAATCGTTCCCGGACACATTTCATTGGATTCAGTGTACATAATTTAGCGGAAAATGATACCCCACATGCCTAGATTGCCCGAAATCTCGAAATACACACCTTGACCCCTACCCCGCCCAAATTTGAACCGATCGGGCTGAAAAGTTTCGAGGACCAACTAGACAATTTTCCAAAAGCCTGACATTTGAGTCGGCTCCAGATGTCCTCGAAACGTTTCAGCCCGTTCGGACCAAATTTGGGCGGGGTAGGGGTCAAAATGTGTTATTCAAAAAATGGATTTTCCAGATTTCCGACGATCTGGGCTTGTGGGGTATTATTTTCCACTGAATTTCGTACGCTGAATCCAATGAGACGGGTCCCGAAACGATTGGTGCCCATTGAATGAGGTTATGGGTTAAAACTGGTATCCTATCTACCCATTTTCAATATGTGTTTTCGTGATTTCTGGTACCTCGGCGTGTGGGGTATCATTTTCCACTAAATTATGGACCCTGAATCGATTGAAATGGGTCCGGGACCCGCCACACCCATTTTCCCTCCATTTTCTCATGTTGAAGAAATGAGTCTCCATGCGCCTGCTCCAGGGAATAACTAACCCCTGTGAAAGTATTTGCAGCGTTTTTTTCCATCACTAATGGAAGGCGTGCTTGAACCCTCTTGACTTTTTTCATTTACTACGTATGCTTGTATGCTAATCTGGTGGCTGTGCCTATTTTGGTGAAATTCACCCTTGCTTTGCCCATGCAGGGATTGTGCAGAATGGAAATGCATATACTACCAGTGATGATATCACAGTCACTACTGTTATAAATTTGGATTGTTAGTCAACGACTGAAACTTGTTTGTAGAAACCAGGTTGTAGATTTATAGATTTTTTTTTATTTTATAATTGCTGTGACCATGGGGAAAGGGAATGCTTTTTAAACAATGGCCAAACGTGAAACCTGGTTATGATTTCATCATATCATGATTAATTGAATCATATCATAGGCAGGACTGGCCTTTTGGGAGGATTGATGATTGATGATTCACCAGAAATTCCTGGTATGTTCAAATTGCCAACGAGGAGGAGGCTATGCTGGGGACAGAATGAGGATAATGGTTTGAGCTCCTCAAAGTGATGCTGGAATCCAAAGGGTGGAGATTAGGAAGGTAAGTAGACACTTCGACAGCTAACTGTAAGACAGGTATGATGAAGAACTTAGGTATACTTTAACAACTAGAAGAACTAGCTTTCTAGTCCTGTCTGTGCTGAGAAGAAACCTTGGTTTCACGTTGAGAGTGACGTCATTGTATGGGCCTCTATGGGGAAAACCAAAGGGAGGTTGCGCGAGAGAGCACCCTTGTTTCATTCCACCATGGTCGTCAGGATTGTCCATAGAGCGTGTGTGGAAAGGGCATTTGCCTCACCTCTCTAGTCAGAACGTGAATGGGTCGCTTTAAAACGTTCAAATTTTGGTTCTTCATAACATTTCTATTGGCAAATAACCACCTTTTAACTCTGCAAGCCTCCATTCAATGTAAAATTCGGAAATTTACTGATCCAACTAATTCAACTGATCAATATGAGAAAATAAATGGTCGATCCAATTGTCGTTGACCAGCTCAGGACACAAAACATCACAAAAGATCTCAATGTATAGTTGCTATAACCACCAGGTCAAAACGCTGCAAATTCTTTCACAGGGGTTGGTTATTCCTCGGACCAGGAGCATAGGGAGTCATTCCAATCGCCAAATCATCCAAAATTTAGCAGAAAAGGACACCCCACACGCCTATGTACCAGAAACACATATTCAAAATGGGTAGATAGATACCCAATTTGATCCATAACTTCTTCCGGTGGGCACAATTCGTTCTGGGGCCCATTTTATTGGATTCAGTGTCCAAAATTTAGTGAAAAATGATACCCCGCACACCTAGATCGCCAAAACTCGCGAAAAATCTTTCGTGGGGTATTTTTTTCCACTAAATTTTGAACGCTGAATCCAATGAGACGGGTCCCGGAACGATTGGCACAGTCTGGATGAGGTTATGGGTCAAAATAGGTACCTACCTACCCATTTTGAATGTGTTTTCGAGATTTCTGGTACCTAGGCGTGTGGAGTATCATTTTCCACTAAATGATGGACCCTGAATCGAGTGGAATGGGTCCGGGACCCGCCACACCCACTGTTTCCCCCATTTTGCCATGTTGAAGAAATGAGTCTTCATGCCCCTGGTCCGAAGAATAACCAACCCATGTGAATGAATTTACAGCAGTTTTCTATATTAGATTATTTGATTAAGCACTTTATGGTCTCCGATATTCCTTACCTGACCTTCGATAAGGGGTTTCTGATGTCATATTGTTTTGTGCAAGTCAAACTACCGTTAATGGAGTCGTCGTGCCTGCAGATTTGACCGATATGAATTTGTAGATGATCAGACATCGAGCCCTTGACAAGTGGACACAAACAAGGCGAAAAGGTTTTCAAGCCCACAAAATAAAACAATTTTTCACGTGTAAAATTCGGCCGTATATTCTTTGACATCCGATTGACGAACTACAAATCCATAAAAATTCATTAGTGCAAAATATTTGATACAAAATATTTATTTTAGTCCTGCTTCGAGAGATCACATAAGAATTTAAATATACATAAAAATCTCTTCTCGTTCGGAAGACATATATATATTTACACCAAACGCCACGATAAATTATGAAACATGATGTTTGTTGAAGTTTACATGCTAAGTTGGCTTAAGCAGTCGGTTATCAGGGACGCATGGCCCTGGAAGAAATCCGAGTTAGAATCTCTTGAGCTGACTCATATTACCGGTTTTGGCCATCCATCTAGAAACAGAAGTCTCAGAACTCTTCAAGACATTAGATTTTTGCTGAAAATCGCGTTATCAGAGCTGCATCTTTCCTTTGATTTGTATCAACTCGATGTGTTCAACAGAAACGTATTTTTTCTTCAAAATGATTTCGGTATATACGATAACGTTCTCCTCTTTCTGATGATCAGTGCCAAGAAATTATGCGTTGGTTACACTTACATTGGAATAGAGATAATTATAATAATTGTGCCTGTATGTAATTTGGAGTGTTGCTACCTACATAGAAATAAGCGTTCCTCCTTAATTTATTCCTGTGAGTGGCAATAGATCGATTTATGTAGTGAGGAGGGCTAGTTGCTCAGTGGATCAATTTTGTAGCTATACAACTGGCTGCATGAAGGACCGCATATCCTAGGACATATATTATCATATGAGGGCCATCCAGAAAGTAACCCCCCCCCCTGCGTGTAGGGGGTTCCTAGTAGTCACAATAAGCACTTGCTCGCATCTGTTAACCAACATTTTTGGACACAAGGCACAATCGAAACCTCCACGTGCCTGGCGACTCAGCAAAAGGATGAACACCACCCATCGCCTGATTGGAGGATCCAAGATCCAACTACACCGCCGAAAAATGCTCCTTCGAACCCCCTCTAGGAGTTTGGTACAATTTTGGGGACGCCTGAAATCAGACGATTGGCTGAGGGGTGGGCTCTAAGGAAAACTTGAGAAAACTTTGGGCCCAGGAAGAACGAAGAAGAAATCAAGTAAAGGATTCTATGTCCGAAAGGTGAAGTGAGTGCTTCGATACCCAACAAGACCTCTAGGATCGCGAGTCGAACCCTCGGAGTTCAAGTTCAGCCTGGAACACTCAAAGGACCCAGCAGAAGCCCGCTGGGGAACTCGGTCCTCGGAACCTGCACTCAGCAGCAGCCACCCAAAGGCCTCCAATCTTTCTGATTGGCTTGTCAGAAGACCACACTCTCCGGCCACCAAGGAAGACGCGAGGTAGGGAAGGACATTAACTTTTGATTCAACTGGTTGAGCTGTTAGGTAGGGAATTAATATTAAAATTATCATAAATAATTTGTTTTGCCAAAATGTTGGAAGAACTAAAAGAAGAATTCATTTACCCATATAATCAGTTGTTCTCTTTCTCTGTCCTTGCACATCCAAAGGTTGCATCCAGGTAAAGTGTTGGTGAACGTATTCCTGGCATTGATGCCCACACAGAGGCAAACAACTGTCAGAAATTAAGCTTACAATGGGTGCAAAAAATGTTGACGCTCGCGTCTTTGCCGCACGCGAATTTCTTGAGAGTTATGAAATGGAGGGTGAAGCATTCCTTGACTCGATTGTGACTGGGGACGAAACGTGGGTTTGTCACTATACCCCAGAATCAAAAAGGCAGTCCCTGCAATGGCGCCATACTCACTCCCCGTCAGCAAAAAAGTTCAAGGTTCAGCCCTCGGGAGCTCGAAGATCATGGCGTCAGTGTTTTGGGACAGAAAAGGGGTGTTATTGGTGGATTTCATGGTCAAGGGAATCACCATTAACGCTGATGCGTATGGTGAGACCCTTAAAAATTGAGGAAAATAATCAAAGACAATAGGAAAGGAATGCTGGCTCGTGGTGTGCTCTTTCTTCACAACGCCAGACCCAGGACCTGCTTGTGTCGTTTGGATGGAATGTTGTGACCCATCCACCATATTCACCAGACTTGGCGCCTTTGGACATCCACCTTTTCACCAAATTGAAGGAGTTCTAGGGTAGAAAACGTTTTTCCAACGGCGAAGAGGTGAAAGAAACTGACTAAAAGTGGTTTTTGGAGTTGGAGCAAAGTGTGTATGACGAGGGCATAAAAAAGCTGGTGCCCAGGCCGATGAAATGTGTTGAAGTTGGTGGCTATTATTTAGAAAAATAAGGACATATTTTGCTACATTTTCTCAAAATTTGAATAAAATATATGCATTTTTCGATGTTTACCAGCAGTTGTAACCTTACTCTCTGGATGACCCTCGTATCAATACGTAGACTATACCAACCACCAGCGCTTTGCTCATTCATTTAATAATTTTTTTAACCCTATTCCTGCTTCTTACATCTAAATTTTGTCTTGTACTGGTGGACTACTCCATATCCCCGGATATTTATTCATGAATAATGATTGAACCAATGATACATGATACAAGTTGTGGATGGTTAAGTACGTTTTCTAACTAAATTGAATACTGAATGACCAGGGTGCGTAGGCTTGATAAATTTCTTTAATGAGGGGACCCATTCCAGACTATATAGTCCAATATTTCGTAAAACCAATCTAATTATTTGGAAAACTTAACACCAAACGCCTGCCCACCTAATGAACTGATTTTGTAAAACTATACCCCCGATCAATCTGTCCGAGACCAATCCTAATTAAATAAGCGTTCCAAACTTAATCAGAAATTGCACGTTGCATTTCTTGCTCACTAAGTCTCGAAAATTCATTTTCAAAATACCCGCATTCATCGGTACTCTATGTGACAATTGGTCCAGGATTCAACGCCATCGAATCAACCTCCAAAAGAGTGAAAAATGAAAGCCCACAGGCTTAAAAAGAGCTCATATAGGTAGATAGCGCCGTACCACTAACTTCTTCTTGACTCCAACTCATGTTGATTTCGTCAGTTCACAACCAATTCACCCATAACATCCTCCATCCCTAATAAGAGCTCTTGTCGCGTTGAATTATTATGCATGGACACGATGTTCCTCTCACACTGCTGAGGGGGTGTGCTTCAATGGGTCGCTGGCTGCTGATGTCTTCTCTTTGCAATGGAAGCTTTTGTTTGAGACCCCTGTCCACAAGGGTGCGATAGACTGGTCTGCTCTTTGTCATGTGTTCCCAACCTGCTGGAGAAGCTGATGGTTGCCTAGTTTTCAACTCAGTTCTCATCGTACATTACAGAGGAGCAGTATGGTTTCACGAGGGATAGGTCCACAGTGACTAAATTGTCATCACTGCTGGATTACACCATGGAAGGCTTCTGAGTGGGGGTGTAGATGGACGTTGTTTTTACCAATTGTACCCCTTCTTGCGCTTTTTGCTACATTGGGATTATATGGTCCATTTTGGGGGGTGGCTCACCGTTTACCTAACGGGACGCAGACACATGTGAGGTGTTTTGTCCTCCCAAATCATCGCACCCTCTGGGGCCCAACAGGGATGTCATCTTGGGCCACAATGTTTCCTCCAGATGATCAATGGAGTCGTGTTAGGCCTGTGTCTTGAGGCACGCTGTATTCTGTTTGCCAATGACTTGAAGGTGTTTTTTCCACATCCACTCTGCTGGAGACTATAAATTCTTCAGGGACCAGCCAACTTGGATGCGTGGAGGGTGCTCTGTTCTTGAACTCTTCCAAGTGTTCTGTTATCTCATCCATTCGTGATAGGGGCTGCATTGACTTTGGACTCACTGCGCCAACAAACTCTGACCCAAATTTGAGGGATCTGGGTTTGTTGCTTGAGGGATGGCTGACCTTCATTTAGCACATTGAGGCAACTGCCAACAGAGCATTGAGAGCCTTGGGATACCTGAAGAGCAAGACTTCACAAGCATTCAGCAATTGTCAAGCTATACAAGTCTCGTGTAACACCGATTCTGAAGTATTCATCATCGGTCTGGTCCCTATTTTATAACGCCCTTCTCATTGAGAGGGTGCAGCACGAATTCCTCCACAATGTCGCCTTTGGGGGGAAATAGACTACGACCAGCTCGTGAATATTTCTCATTTGGATCCTTCAATCTTAAGGCGTGTGACTGTGGGTCTGCTCTTTCTACACAAGCTCCTGAAAGCCCGTTTGGACTTCCCTCGAGAATTTGCATTTGGCTGCCGCAATGTACCCTTGTCATATTATATGCCCACTTCATGTACCTACCTATCAACTTCACTCTTCTGTTTCCTATTGTTCTTTCTTCCGTTTTTCCTTGCCCGTTATAAATGAATAAATAAATTGCTTGACACTGGCATAAAAGTGAATTTTTGTATGACAGCTGACAAGGCTCTAATGCTTCACACCAGGCTGGTGCCGTTGCCTTCTGAATCATTGATAGGTATACAATCACCCTATGTTTTACTCGTCAGCATCTTTGGCTCCATGTGGTGGGCAAAACCCATCGATGGTGAAAAAGTGTTAAGCACTATTGTAATTGAGCCACTTGCTCGTGTACATGAATAAATAATTACAAAAGAGGTATTTGTTCCGCTTAATGCACATCCTCAAGCAGACTATTTTTTCATCAATCCCAATTTATATTTTCCGCTTCCTACTGCCATTCTCGTATTAAAGGCGGTGTAGATTGGACTTGCATTGGACGTTCTCCAATCAAACACAACCGCTGGTAGATTGTGAAATCGCCTGGGTCTATCAGTTTAACTTTATCATCGCACAGGTGTTGCCATAGTTGAGGTTTGTGGTGAAATACGTCTTAGACCATCCCCCGGGGTAGCACCACTGGCAGTCAATTTTGGTTGGTGAGTGTGGCCCTGAGATGCTTCTACTACACCTACCAAATATTGTAATCAAGTCGAAAAAAGGCGTCCTCATAATTTCTGCATCATTTGTGCATGGGTTACTCCAGGGCTAATTTGACTTTTTTCTGGTTGTCTGACAGCGGAATATACCTACCGCAAAATCAGAATATTTACATGAACCATGGCTAAATTAAAATTTCGCCATTTCATTGTGAGAAAGCAGCAGAATGAAATCGCTTCGTAGGTACCTCACAGAAAGATCTACTTGGCGTATTAAAGCAATTCTCAATCGTAGTTATCGTACAAGGACGAACTTACCCTATACATTACAAACAAGAACGACATTAATATCAGAATCATCATTGACATGATCAGCAGCGAGAGTTTGAGAATAGCGGATCATTTTAGCTTATTGTCTTTGGACTGATGAGCGACCATGTTGAGGGGATCTTTGTGGTATCGGGCGAATACTTCTCTCTTGAACTGATCGAAATTCTTGCGGTTGTTGGTGTTTTGCCTTTCTCTCCAAGAAGGCCGCCCTTTCCTGTGCTGTAGACCCCAGTGGATCGTGAACACAGGCGACAGAACGAAGAACTCATACCCAGCCACGTACATTTCATACACCTGAAAATACAACATTACGGATTATAAAATATGTATAACATATAGAATATATAAAAACGATGCAGCAACTCTCCCGCCAAGGGATGTTCCAGCCATCTGGCGTCTCACAGCATGTTGATTTCTAAACATATATTCCTTTCCAAAATACAAAATGTTGGGAGGGCTTAATCAAATTTACCTGAGTGTTTCTTGTAAACCCGTAGCCTATGAACCTCTCATCATGTGGTGGTACGTTGTCTGATGCTACGTAGAAAGGCTCGTATAAAAATTCGAAATTGGTAACTTTATGACTGACGTGAACTGCATTCACATATTTGTCCAGCTCCCACCTGAAAAGTAGAGGAGGTGGAATTATGTAACATCCAGCACTGAACAAAAAGTATTTGTACGCATTCATGATGATGGTTGTCTAAGTCAGCTATGAAAATTCATTGAGATTACCTGGAAAAATTGGTTGCATACTGATTATATATGAAAACTTTGTGATGGAAAGGCCTGGCCAGACCTCTGCCTGTGAGGCGAACAAGTTCTGTCTTGTTCCTTGGGAACGGCACCCGGTCATCAAGCTCGTAGGTTGGTATTACATATGCGCACAGCCCATTGCAAAGTTCAGTCTTGAAAAACTTGTTGAGACCATCAGCGAGGTTTATGCTAGGAACAATGTCTACGTCTGTCAGGAAGACCTGAGGGCTTTGACAGTTCTTCCTGGCAAGGTTTCTCATGTGATTTTGCGGGTACGGATTTCTGAGCCGCCATCGTACAATGTCGGCTGATCTGAGTTTCAGCAGTTTTCCAAGAGAGGCCTCGGGTCGTAGGCAGTCCAATTGAGCCGACTTCTCTACGTAGGATGAGGTAGTCGGCACCCTTTCCTTGGGAAATGCCAGCTGGAAGCTGATTCTTTCTCGAACAGGAGCGTAGCACCTCCTCAAAAAATCAATGTAGCCTGCAATGCGGTAATGCCAGAGTATTCATCAGTTCATCTTGCTATTCCTATTTCGATAGTGTCTCTAGGTGTAATCAGGTGTGCTACAAACCTTGCAGAATCGT
Source organism: Cyrtorhinus lividipennis (assembly GCA_019603395.1). NCBI lineage: Eukaryota > Metazoa > Arthropoda > Insecta > Hemiptera > Miridae > Cyrtorhinus > Cyrtorhinus lividipennis. The sequence goes on from CM034007.1 coordinate 918,528, forward strand.
AAATTCCTCGTCCCCAGCAGCAAACAAAGCAGCTGATATAGGCCCAGTCCAGTGGTGGGCGACATGGACAAGAGAATGCAGCTTTTCCAAGGAAGTCTGAGTTGCAAGGCACACGGAATACTTCATGGAGAGTTCATTGAAGAGCGTTCCCACCAAGGCATGATCAATCATCTTATACATGTGCTTAGTGTCCCACCTGCAAATGAATGTTATCATGTTACTTCGTAGCATTTTTCAGCAGATCCCTTGGTTTAGCCGGTGCGATCTGAGAAGTGGAGCATTTCTGCATCCAGTTTCTGTTTTCAGGAGATGGTGATAAGAATGCTCGAGAGCGAGTCAATGAGGGGCTGTTGCAGGGTGAGCCAAAATATCCTGAAAGGCAAGCTCGCTGAGAAAAGGGCCTGGAAATGGGAATTGCAGGCACATAGGGCTGGTTAGCAGGTTGAGAATCCAGCCTGGAGTAATGCGCTAAAGCGTCCTGGGGCCCTAACGTGAAAGGAGGTGAGGTTTTTGGTAAATAAAAAAACTACTAAATAATTAAACATATTTTTTAAGCAATTTAAAGAGCAAGATTAGTGCGCTTAGCCCATCGAAATCCTGTTACATGGGGAATGCCATTAGACAATATTTTGAGGACTGGGCTACTTACGGGGGGGATCCCCTTGTTTATTACCAAGGCATGAAATGATGTTCTCCTTGTTTTATTCAGTTTTTACGACTATATCGTATTGTGTATTTGGTGCTTTCCTCATATTGTGACACTAATCAAGACACCATGTTACCAACCTTCCAAGGCGAGGGTCTATATTGAACACGGGTGTCGCGTTGTTTGTCACGATGTTGTCCAAAATTAACGGTGGAAGTGGTGGATGAGGTTTTGGAGCCGGTTCTATAGTGATGTTAGTGCACTCTGTGTGGAGAAGTCTCAGCATGAGTAGGACATTGCACACTGTGAGAACGAGAATACTCAGAACGCTGACATTCCATAATCTGCACCCATGCTGTGAACAGGCAATGAGAAGAATTTATCATTACAAGCTTCAACACGTTTTGAATTGTGTGTTCTTGGTTGGTTATTCCTTGAAGCAACAAGCAAAATGGCAATCTCTCCGGTTCGGCCCAAAATTGTTTTCTGGGTGGTTTCTAGATCAAAAACACGGGTTGGTTATTCCTCGGACCAGGCGCATGGAGACTCATTTCTTCAGCACGGGGAAAATGGGGAACAGTGCGGCAGGTCCCAAACCCATTCCACTCGATTCAGGGTCCAAAATTAAGTGGAAAATGATACTCCTCACTCCCAGGTACCTGAAATCTCGAAAACACAAAACACGAATTCGAAATGATCAACACCCGTAACCTCATCCAGATAATGGGGGGGGGGGGGGGGGTTAAAAAAATTTTCTCGAAAAATGGATTTTTGATACTTTTGGCGATCTAGGCGTATGGGGTATCATTTCCCACTAACTTTTGGACGCTGAATCCAATAAAAGGGGTCCCGGAACGATTGGCGCTCTCTGGAAGAGGTTATGGACGCTAAATCGATTGAAATGGGTCTCCATGAGCCTGGTTTGTCGAATTTTCGAGATTTTTGGCAACCTAGGCATGTGAATATTATCATTTTCCTTTCAATTTTGAACGCTGAATTCAATAAAATGGGTCCCGGAACGATCGGCGCCTCTTGGATGGGGTGGTTAGAGTCCTGCCCTATTGAACATGACGTTAATGTTAAGCTCAATGGTATAGAATATTATACAACATGCTACCTCATTCAAAATTGATTCAATGCTGCTGGAACCGGTTATTTCTAGTATTTTTGAAAGTAATATGTGACTTATGTCTACGGTCACATGGATTTTCATGTGCTACAACCTTTCTAGTGAAGAGTTCAGCTAGAGCGCAGTTTCTTAGGTCAGAAGCGCACTCAGGGTGAACCAAAGCGGCCTTTGGCGCATGATGAGCCTTGTAGGACCTCACCAAGTTATAAGTATGTTGACGAAAATGTTGAAAATAGGTACCATAGGTGCACTCATCAAGAAAGACGAATGAGTGCACTTCAATAGACGTGAGTGATGCCAAACTTTGAGTTGACAGAAGGGCGAATTACCTGGCACAGCGAAATCAGGTGCATTCTCCCACGTGTTGCTTGAAGCCTCCTGATCACCATGTTTCATGCTCATCTTGCCTCAACTCGAAGCCAATTGACCATCGTCTCTTTTGAATCACCTTGGTTGCCTGAAAACACCGGTTCGCCGCTTTTACTACTCTGTTGTGTTTCTCTCCGAATCAGCTGACATTTGCGTTATTGATCCGTCGGGCGGGTGTCTGCCTCCCACGCTGCGCTCACTCAGCGCGACGTCCGTTTCATCAACACTCACATCATCGTCAGAAATGTCCCCTTTCGAAATAACTAATCAACTTATCACTTTTTTGGTTGGTTATTCCTTGAATAATCAACCTATGTTTTCATGATAATGGTCAACCTCTCCGATTCGGCTCAAAAATTTTTTCTGGACGTTTCATGATGTCCTGATCAAAAAAGGTCAATGTCCGTCCGCCGTCCGCCGTCCATTGTCCACGCCGTTTTTGGTAGTAGAAAATGTTCTAAAAATCTGAAATTTGGGTCAGGGGTCTGTTCCCAGCCGAGATGGGTCCTAGAAACTTTTCAGCCCGATCGGACCAAATTTGGAGGGGGTAGGGGTCAAAATGTTTTTTTGAAAAATGGATTTTCGAGATTTTGGGTGATTTAGGCGAGTGGGGTGTCATTTTCCACTAAATTTTGGAAGCTGAATCCAATAAAATGGGTCCCAGAACAATTGGCACCCACTGGAAGAAGTAATGGGTCAAATTGGGTATTTATTACCCATGTGGGTGACTTCAGCCGAATAGACAAGCAAAACACATCGTCATATTATTCTATATCCTGTTGTTTATAACCAGCTGTTAAACTTAGCAACCAATTTTGAGCAGTTGCCTACAATTCTTTTTACTGTCTGAGCTTTTTATTCATACCTTTCAATTCAATTTAATACAATTATTATAGCCTTCTAAATTACCTACGTTTTCTCAATATTATATTAGTAAATTAGTGTCGTAGTGCCCCATAGATACACCCATTTTGAATATAAGTTTTCGGGATTTCTGCTACCTAGGCGTGTGGGCTATCATATTCCACTAAATTTTGGACTCTGAATCGATTGGAATGGGTCTGAGACCCGCCACACCCACTGTTTCCCCCATTCGAGGAATAACCAACCCGTGTGTAAGAATTTGCAGATTTTTGATCTAGACACCATGAAACGTCCAGAAAAAATTTTTGAGCCGAATCGGAGAGGTTGACCATTATCATGAAAACATAGGTTGATTATTCAAATTATAACCAACCTAAATCTGAAATTTTGGTCAGGGACCCATTTCCGGCTCTAGTTAGTCTTCAAAACTTTTCAGTCCGATTGGACCAAATTCGGGGGACCAAATTTGTTTGTTCAAACTCGATTTTCGGGACTTTTTGGAATGAGTCCGGGACCCTTCACATTCACTGTATCCACATTTCCCATATTCTTGGTCCAAGGAATTACCAACCCTTGTGAAAGAATTTGCACTGTTTTAATGGGTAGCTTCCTACTTGCTCTGAAGACAACGAGGGGTCTAATGCAGGACAAGGGTTCGGAAACATATGCCATGAAAACACCATACATGGAAATGTACCAATATAAGCAACTTTGCCCAAATTCGCCAGAAATATGCGAGCCTTAATAATGATCAGAATGGGAGCTGAAATGTTGGTTGAACAGATGAAACGAAAAGGGCCGATTTACGCCGGATGTTTCCACGTGATTTCGGGCGCTGAATCGATGACACACCTATGACACTTGCTGATGAAAATTGTTTCAGGAACAGTCTGGCTAGCACAGAAGAAGAACACTGCAAATTCATTCTCACGGGTTGGTTATTCCTCGGACCAGGCGCATGGAGACTCATTCCAACCGATTCAGTATCCAAAATTTAGTGGAAAATGATACCCCACACACCTAGGTACCAGAAATCTCGAAAACGCACATTCAAAAAGGGTAAATAGGAACCCATTTTGACCCATAACCTCACCCTGAAGTTTAGGTCAGGGACCTGTTTCTGGTTCTACTTGGTCCTCGAAACTTTTCAGCCCTATCGGACCTAATTCTGGTGGGGTAGGGGTCAAAATGTGTATTTCGAAAAATGGTTTTTTGAGATTTTTGGCGATCTGGGCAAGTGAGGTATCATTTTTCACTAAATTTTGGACGCTGAATTTATTTAAATGGGTCCCAGAACGATTGGCACCCACTGGAAGAAGGTATGGTTCAAAGTAGGTATATATCTACACAGTTTGTATATGTATTTTCGAGATTTCTGGTACCTAGACGTGTGGGGTATCATTTCCCACTAAATTCTGGACCTTGAATCGATTGGAATGGGTCCGGGACCCGCCACACCACTGTTTGCCCCATTTCCCCCATGTTTTTGATCTAGACACCATGAAACGTCCAGAAAAATTTTTTGAGCCGAATCGGAGAGGTGACCTTTTGCATGAAAACATAGGTTGATTATTCAAGGAATAACCAACCAAAACCAAAATGTCCGTCCGCCATCCGCGCCGTTTTCGGTAGTAGAAAATTTTCTAAAAATCTGAAATTCGGGTCAGGGGTCTGTTCCCGGCCTAGGACGGTCCTCGAAATTGTTCAGCCTGATCGGAGCAAATTTGGGCGGGGTAGGGGTCAAAATGTGTTTTTTGAAAAATGGATTTTCGAGACTTTAAGCGATCTAGGCGAGTGGGGTATCATTTTCCACTAAATCTTGAACGCTGAATTCAATAAAATTGGTCCCAGAACGATTGGAACCCACTGGACGAAGTTATGAGTCAAAATGGGTACGTATATACCCATTTTGAAAATTTGTTTTCATGATTTCTGGTACCTAAGCGTGTGGGGTATCATTTTCCACTAAATTCTGGACTCTGAATCGTTCGGAATGGGTCCGGGACCCGCCACACGCACTGTTTTCCCCATTTTACCCATGTTTTTTTAAACCTTTCTACGTATGTATATGTAATAAACCTTGATCCTTTGTTATTAGACCCCTTTTCAACACTATCAGGTTTCTACGTTATGTATAGGTAACTGATCCTTTTGTTTAGAACCCCTTTTTAGTTACCATTCAGGTTTTGGTTGGTTTATTCCTTGATAATCAACCCTATGTTTTCATGATAATGGTCAACCTCTCCGATTCGGCCCAAAATTTTTTTCTGGACGTTTTCTTGATGTCCCCTGATCCAAAAAGGTCAATGTCCTTCGCCGTCCGCCGTACGCCGTCCGCCGTACGCCGTACGCCGTACGCCGTCCGCCGTCCGCCGTAAGCCGTCCATTGTCCACCCGTTTTTTGGTATAGAAAATGTTCTAAAAATCTTAAATTTGGGTCAGGGCTGTGTCCCAGCCGAGATGGGTCCTCGAAACTTTTGTCAGCCCGATCGACCAAAATTGGAGGGGGTGAGGTCAAAATGTGTTTTTTTAAAAATGGATTTTCGCATTTTGGGGGATTTATGGCGAGTGGGGGGGTCTTTTCCACATAAAGTTTGGACGCTGAATCAATAAAATGGGTCTCAGAACAATTGGCCCCCACTGGAAGAAGTAATGGGTCAAATTGGGTATTTATTACCCATGTGGGTGACTTCAGCCGAATAGACAAACAAAACACATCGTCATATCCTGTTGTTTATAACCAGCTGTTAAACTTAGCAACCAATTTTGAGCAGTTGCCTACAATTCTTTTTACTGTCCGAGCTTTTTTATCCGTACCATTCAATTCAATTTAATACAATTATTATAGCCTTCTAAATTACCTACGTTTTCTCAATATTATATTAGTAAATTATTGTCGTAGTGCCCCATAGATACACCCATCTTGAATATGTGTTTTCGGGATTTCTGCTACCTAGGCGTGTGGGGTATCATTTTCCACTAAATTTTGGACGCTGAATTCAATGATGTGTGTCCCAGAACGATTGGCACCCACCGGAAGAAGTTATGGGTCAAAATGGGTATGTATCCACCCATTTGGTATGTGTCAGGATTTCTGGTACCTGGGCGTGTGGGGTATCATATTCCACTAAATTTTGGACCCTGAATCGATTGGAATGGGTCCGGGACCCGCCACACCCACTGTTTCCCCCATTCGAGGAATAACCAACCCGTGTGTAAGAATTTGCAGATTTTTTTAAGATAACAGTATGATTCTGATACAGTGTCTTATCATTTCAACAGGTCGACTACTACTATGCGTCCGAACAAGAACGGAATGTTGAATTACGCTGTCTAGCAAATGGAAGACGCTATAAATGCAAAGCTTGGCACAGCGGTTGTTGTGCTGTAGAAGAAGTAGGACTATCAATCAAATCAAAAAATATTTTATTGTATTAACCGTCAGGTATTACAATGTTTGTGGAGTTGGCATAAGAATAAGAAACATAGATAATTGACACGGATAATCAATTAAGGAAAAACTCATTTAGGAACAGCACCCTTAGCTTCTTGCAGAAGAAGTAGGACTAATAATGATGGGGACATGGTGGTGGCTGTGTTGCCCGCAAAAAAAAAGAAGAAAAAAAACAGACGGAATGTGTTTGTCTGGTTGTCAACGTTGAAAGTGAAGATGCTGCTGAAGTAACACCGCTTCATCCCTGCAACAGACTGAGGACTATTTTCAGGCCTTCGAGCGAGGGGAACCGCTTTCTGGCAGTCAGTAACGTCTAATACAAACTGCCCAAGCCTAAATATTAGGGGGGAAACCCTAGAAAATTTGTGTTCCCTGCCTCTGTTTCTGTTCCACTGTGATTGAGCACCTATGCTAAACATTTAATTACCCATTTTTCTGACCATGGTGTTCAACATCTATTTCCTAATGTCTAGCCTAACATTAAATATATTTTAACGCGTTCCTAATCTCGTTTGTTCATTTAAATTGAGAAATAACTAGAGGGAAATCATATTTAAATACTTTCTCCAAAATGTAGACTGGTGTCAACATTAGGAACTGCAAATGTCAACAATAGGAATTTCCGAATACATAAGTGTCAACATTAGGGGGAAAATTCCATTTCTGAAAAACTTGTTTTTTATGCATAAAAACAACGTTTAATCAAGTGAAAATTGTTCCCAAGGAACTCACAATTAATAATAACTACCCAAAAGTTTCAATTTCTTGAATACCTACTTGGATAGACCGCAAAATCGAACAATTTTTCTCTCTAACAGTGTCAACAATTGGTGCTTTTACCCTAAATATTATTTTCCACAAAACTGTGTGTCAGTTTACAATGGTCAGATCAAGACTGGGAGTGAAAGGCAAAAGTCAGATTCCCCTGAGAAAGATTTATTTTACAAGCCACCATCTTCATATTATCATTTTCTACAGTAAAATATAATTATACAATGAAAATATTAAAACAATATACAAAGTCTGGATGAATATATTTGGAATGTCCATAAATTATATAAAGGTTCAGAAGAAGTCCATGTTACTCTGTACTTGCCCTGATGATATTCACATTCATGGGCTCATGTGGGCTTCTCAAGTGCCTTCTTACGTGCCCTGCATGTACTGATTTGTAGTCACAGTAATCACAGGCAAATGGTTTGGCACCTCTGTGAGTTCTCATGTGGCTTGTGAGGCTCCCTTTCTGTGTAGCTCTGTAGTCACACTGATCACAAGCATATGGTTTGGCACCTGTGTGAGTACGCATGTGGCTTCTCAGGTGTACCTTCTGTGTAGCTCTGTAGTCACACTGATCACAAGCATATGGTTTGGCACCTGTGTGAGTACGCATGTGGCTTCTCAGGTTCCCTTTCTGTGTAGCTCTGTAGTCACACTGATCACAAGCATATGGTTTGGCACCTGTGTGAGTACTCATGTGGCTTCTCAGGTGCCCTGCATATGCAGTTATGTAATCACACTGATCACAAGCATATGGTTTGGCACCTGTGTGAGTACTCATGTGGCTTCTCAGGTGCCCTTTCTGTGTAGCTCTGTAGTTGCAATGATAACAAGCATATGGTTTGGCACCTGTGTGAGTACGCATGTGGCTTCTCAGGTTCCCTTTCTGTGTAGCTCTGTAGTCACACTGATCACAAGCATATGGTTTGGCACCTGTGTGAGTACTCATGTGCCTTCTCAGGTGCCCTGCATATGCAGTTATGTAATCACACTGATCACAAGCATATGGTTTGGCACCTGTGTGAGTACTCATGTGGCTTCTCAGGATCCCTGCATATGCAGTTTTGTAATCACACTGATCACAAGCGTATGGTTTGGCACCTGTGTGAGTACTCATGTGGCTTTTCAGGTTCCCTTTCCGTGTAGCTCTGTAGTCACAATGATAACAAGCATATGGTTTGGTATGTGAATGAGTACTCATGTGGCTTTTCAGGTTCCCTTTCTGTGTAGCTCTGTAGTCACACTGATCACAAGCAAATGGTTTGGCACCTGTGTGAGTACTCATGTGGTTTCTCATGTGACCTTCTGTGTAGCTCTGTAGTCGCAATGATAACAAGCATATGGTTTGGCACCTGTGTGAGTACTCATGTGCCTTCTCAGGTTCATTGCCGTGTAGCTTGTAATCACACTGATCACAAGCGTATGGTTTGGCACCTGTGTGAGTACTCATGTGGCTTTTCAGGTTCCCTGCATATGTAGCAAGTTTTGTGCTTGTGGACATTTTCCTGCTTCTCCTTCCCCTCAAGAAACCAGGAAAGTTGGTCTTCACTCTTGGTCTCAGCTGTCTGAACTCCAATCTAAATATGAACAGAATATAATGATCATTATTATGTTCCATAGTGCTCAGCATCAATGCCATGAAATGAATAAATGAGGAGCTTGTTTACAAAAGTGCACAACTCCGTTGCCGACAAATGTTTCAGGAGACCCAAAAAACCGCTGCAGCTGTTCCGCTTCCAATTAAAAAATTGCAAAAATCCTCATTAGCTAGCTTTAATGCTTAAAAATTAATGGACATATTCAGAAATAATTTATTTTCTCCCTCAAGCTTGCTATAAACGATTTGGTGTTGGAGATATACAGTTTTGTGAAAAAACAATGGAGATATATAGTTTTGTAAAATGAACAAAAACTTGGAAGCAGGTTTAATGAACAAGAACAGTGAAAACGCGCTTTATTGCAATATAAACGCATGCAATTACAATGTTGGCTGGTAACAATGTTACTAGAAAAAATGTTTCAAGTTTTAAACCCATTTTGGGCTGGCGTAACATAATAGGTATGTCAATCTCAAAAAAATAGAACCTCAAAAAACAGTTACATCATCAAAAAGCAGAAAATTAGGACTTTTTTGAAAAAGTAGGTAAGTGAATAAATTTAAAAAGAGATGAGAGTTGGAAAGGCAACCACGGTACGGGTAAAGGTACGGTTTTCATACTGTATACGATTAAGTTTTGGAAAAAGTTTCACGTTTTTAAACATCATCTCAAAATAAAAACTTAGGTAGGACTCTTTCTTTTAAACACGATTAAATTTATAAAGAAATACGATTAATAAATAAAAATCAAATGTGAATACATGGTGGCTCCTCTTCTAGGCAATCACACTCTTCGTTTTCTTCCGTGCTTGATTCAGCAGCATTATTTCCGAGTACATTGACGTACCATGAAGGAGGTACCATGTTCCGTGAAGGAAGCACCATCTTTCAGTAGCTTCAAAAGTCACGGTTAATGGTGTGTCAACATGCTGAGTCTACCATCTAATGGGGATCCGAGCAACTAATTCAAAACATCAAAGGAACCGATGACCACATTATCCTGTTGGAGTTGTTCAGTTTTGAAAAAAAAGAAAACAGCCATTGGTGCTATTTTAAAGTGGAGTTATTGAGTTTTGAAAATATGAAGAACAAGGAATTCAGTAGTGGATTTATCAACTTTTGTCAAAGAAACGAGAGTTTGAGGCCTCGTTTGAAGGGGAGTTAGAGAGATTTGACTGCCAAAACTGCTACATGATGTGTAAGAGACCCCAAGCTACGAAATAACAGAAAAAAACTGAATTTTGGCCAGGGGTGGAGTTATTAACTTTTGTAAACGAGCTCCTCAAATGAATTCAAGGTTTGAACATGGAAAACATTACCTCAAGAATAATGGTTCTTAGGAGAGTTCAATAAGGTCTTCTCTATAACCAGGGTTCGTCCGCTGTTCACAAGTTGACTGCTAGGAGTTAACTGACACCTGAGTGAGCCTCCACTGGGGTGACCCCCTGCCTTGTTCGGGAAGAACCGTTATGAGAGAACCGTTATGAGAGAACCGTTATGAGAGGTTGATGTGGGGTGGGGGTCAGGTCAGATGTACCTGAGGTCCCTCAACTGTCACTCCTTTGGCTTTGAAAAGTGTTACTACACAACATATATTTCTGCAAATTTTATCTCAATTCAAAACGTAGTTACCTATAAAATAAATGGAATGATGAACGTAACTGATAACATAGGGATGTCTAATTCTTCAATATCGATTCATTGAAAATGTATCGACAAGAATCATGGATATTTTTTTTTAAATAATCGATCCTTTTCATTATTTTTTTACAAATTTATCAGATAACAGTTCAGGGCAGAGTAGAAAGTGAAGAAATCATTCGTAACCAGCATATCTTCATTAAATAGAAATAGGTTGGTAGGGAAGAAAGAAAAAAATAATTGTTGTAAACAAAATTATTTGTTTATGAAGAGATGAATTCGTTTATAAACAGATTGTACCCATACATTTCTTTTCTGAACATCGGAGAGATTGCATTTTAGCATGAATACATACTTGGTTGTTTATTCCTTGAATAACAGGGGACAGTATGATTTTGGACAGTTGATCAGGGGGATCAGTAACATGATTGCGATACCCTATGAAGGTTGCCAATTCAGCTTGGTTGAAAGGCTGCTGTCGTGACATAAGTAGACTCTGTTTGGGTTCTGGTTGTGTTCAACTCATTGTCAGCCCAATTGCCCAAATGGAGGCGAAATTTGGTTGAAATGGGTGTTTTAAAGTTTGTGTTTTGGTTGGTTATTCCTTGAACAATCAACCTGTTTTCATGCAAAAAGTCAATCTCTCAGATTCGGCCCAAAATTTTTTCAGGACGTTTCAAGGTGTCTAGATCAATCCTGGTCAGGGGTCCATTCATGGCTCTAGTTGGTCCTCGACACTTTTCAACCCGATAGGACCTAATTTGGGTGGGGTAGGAGTCAAAATGTGAATTTCGAGAAATGGATTTTTGACATTTATTGCAATCTAGACGTGTGAGGTATCATTTTCCACTAAATTCTGGACGCTGAATCCAATGAAAAGGGTCCCAGAACGATTGGAACCAACTGGAAGAGTTTAAGGGTCAAAATGGCTATCTATAACCCATTTTGAACATGTGTTTTCGGAATTTCTACTACCTAGGCGTGTGGGTTATGATTTTCCACCAAGGCCAATCGCAATAGATTAGGCAAACTGGCTGCTGCAGATGCTTAGCAAAATTTTCATCACCATTAATTTAATGCAGCTGCCCATTCAGAAGTGATCTTGATGAAAAATATATAAGGGATTATAAACAAATTGAAGTCAAGAAAATTGAAACAGAGTAGTGCAGATAAATTGGGCCATAGTTTGTAATCATAATAATATAAATTTATAGTTACTCTTTTCACTTATATGTGGACAAATTATGTGATGAACTAGGGAATGAGCTATGGAGGGTGAGGATATCGCCACCCCCAGCCTCATGGATCAAGGATGAACCCTCCTAAACTGAAGGCTACAGGTGGGATTTATAGGGAATTGCTCAGAGGGAATGGAGAAATCGATTATAAAGAAAATCCAAAGCATACAAATAAAATAGGTCAAATTCTCAACAACAAAAAATATTAATAAAATAAAATAAAATGAATAAAAATAAATTAACACTTTTGTAATTTATTAAGTGAAAGGGTAATGACTCTACTTGTTTTGGAATGTTCGGTGCTAAAAGGTAGGAAATAAAAAGAAAGTAGTGGACATATTTCGATTCACTGCTGATGAATTGAACATCAGCAGTGCAATATTAATGAGCAGGAGGAGGGTAACAAAATGTTTGTTAACAAACGTTGAGAGATTGAAGTAATAAGGCTAGAAGATGTTTAACGAGCCCTTAAATGATTTCTACAAAAGCTACTGGTCACGACAGAATCTTTGTACTTTTTTAACCTTATTTTTCTTGTAGCAAGTTACAATATTTTAAACTTGTCCTTCCAGCGAAGTGTACACCCCAAAAAGTGGGAGATGTTTGTATTCCCCAGCGTGTAAATAATAAACTAGTGCTGGAATTTATAGTCGAGTATGTTGAATGCAGCTCCTTTTACAGAGCCGCAAAATTACAATTTTTACGGGTCCCGCAATAGGCATTGTCGCTGTTTTTGAAATACCTCGGACCCGTTTCCTTGAACAAGTTGTATCGCTGAAAATTGAAGAGAGAAGATCTCTAAAAGTAGTCCACAATACTAATGAAAGATTCTTTCAGTAGCCAGTGAGCATGTCAAGGAGGCTAGATGTCCGCCCTTCTTAAGCAATACATAAAAAATCCTTGCTGAGCTGTCTTTGACGAGCAAAGACTTACAGCAGTTTGCCAGTTGATGTTTCAAAAACTACCAGCTACCTATGTGTAACGCGTGGTGGGAGCTAACGGAGGCGAGAGGCACTAACATAGGGGCGCTCATAAGCCATCCCATGACTATGAGCGTGCAAATAAGCTGTAGTGAGACAATTTTCAAGACTCACCCGTACATAAAGCAGTCGACGAGTCATTCTAACATTTATTCAACTTCAAGATCTATTTTGTAAATGACAGCGGGTAGACATTTTCTACATTGTTTGACAAACAATGCACTCTCGTTGAGTCACAGAATGCCACTTTGTAATAAAATCAAATTTTGATTTGGTTTTCAGGAGATGCGGCTTCAGTTGGCGGCCAACTGTGATCAATACCTGCTGAATACGTACTTTTCATAAAAGGCAAATGAAGGTGGGTCTTATTCTGATGACATGGTCATTTTTTGTTATGATGTTCAAATATCATCACACAACGCCCATATGCTTCACTTCTTCGTTAATTAATTTGTCCTGCTCCTGTCTTAACATACATTATTTTTTGCTTATAAGTCAATTTTTTGTCGGTAGTTTGAATGATAAATGTCAGAATTATTTTTGTTTCAACTTCCAGACATAGTTTGAAGAAGAAAACAAGGGGGTAGGGGGTTATATTAACAATAGTTACCCCTCTCAGTTACAACCTGTTAGACTTCCTTGCAATCCCTGCAAAGTCAGCATCTGTTTCAAATCTAGTAATTTTCCTAAATTATCTTAATATTGTATGCAGGTGTTTGATCATAAATTTGGAGTAGACTGTGGCGTGTACATTTGAAGTAGAATTTGAAGACGGAAAGAATCATAATTATAATTTACTATGGCCTAAGTTGTACTTTTAAGGGTATCATGTTGAAATTGTCAGAGTCATGTCTCTCACATATTGTTTTGGTTCCATCTGATCACTCTTCATGCTGTGATATGTCCTTGAACAGTGGCTACGTTGAACGCCTAATTGATTTCCAATTTTTCATTGTAACTCCGTTATGTTGGTTGTTTCATTGCAATTAGTCTCTTGTACTTTTTTTTATCCTGTGAAAAACATCAATAGTTGTCTAAGCCTATACGTATGTCTAAAAAAAAGTGTTTTTTTTTTCTCAAAATTGCCTTTTTTTTTTATGAAAGCTAGTCTAAATAGGCACCCCAAAAGGAATGAATCTTCCTGTTTTGGCAAATTCCCTTATTTTTGTTCCATCTCTAACACAATTCCAGTGTGCCTACGAATATTCAAATAGAACCAAGTACTTGCAAAAGTGCATAACACAATAAGAAATATAAGGAATTCGGGACAACCCCTTCCTGTGAGTGGCAGTGATGGGAATCTTATGTGATAGTATCGCTCCTTATTGTCTCAGAAGATTTTATTTATTCATTTGGAAAAGGATTTTCTCGACTAACCAGTCAAATTGCTAATGTGGTTTTGGAAGATACTGGTTGAAATACATGTTCTTTTTCCTGAGAGATTATGAAGTAGATATCTTGAGACTCGAAAAGACTACGAACGTAAAATTGTAATGAAAGCGGTATATTCACGTTCTGGCTTGTTCCAATTGAATAATGATATTTATTCTAGGGCTACGGGAAATACATTGATTAGTAGTTTGTTGTGAGGGCTTACACTAGATTCTTATAGGCAAAACGCCATGGTATTGTCCAGGTCAAGTTTCGATATTTTGTTGCCTCCAATAAAAAACCGAAATGGCTGCCATTTCTTCAGTTGTAGAAAATTTGCTAAAAATCTGACAGTTTGGTCAGAGACCTCTTTCTGGCTTGAGTTTTCACAATCGTGTTACTACCCCAGTTCTTATTTAACAGCTACATTATAGACTAAAAAGGCACTAATACTAACTAAGAAAAAATATCCGTTTGGCCGTCTAGGCCTGAACATGAGGACCAGGAATTAGGACAGAGGAACACAGATTGAACTCTCTTCTTGTAGAAGTAATAGAACAGACAGACATATAATTATTAATAGCTCCAAATCAATGTTATAACCAATTTCTTAGGTTATCCACCCTAAGAACAACGGCCTTTCAAAAAAAAAAAGAAAAAAAAATTCTTGTAGATACATGAAAAATGTTGATTTTGAAAAATCTGACATCGATGGGAAAAGTTTATAGTCTTATCAAAAGACAAAATGGTTGCACTAAAGCAGCAGAAATTATGAAACATGTTCACTATCAACAATCAAGCTGATATAGTAACAAATCCAAAAAATATTGAATGGGAATCAGCAGCCTACAGTAACAGTTAAGAATAATTACAGAAGGGTTTAAATACAGTTTTGAGACAATTCATGTTAATCAGGACACACTTACGTGTTATGAGCTCAACAGGAATACATTTGGTATCTTCAATCCTTTCTGAACTAACTAGAGATGGATATTCAAGTGATGTCTCCACATTCATTTCCATTCCATCTTCCTTGTTTTATTCTTAATATAAATTGGAGGACTTTTCTTGCGAATAACAGAGCTGTGTAGGATTTGCTAGCACTGGTCTTGCCCTGGAAATGAAGAATAGTTACATATAATATGAGCAGGCTGAATCTGCAACTTCAAGGCAAGTGCACACAGGGTCAGGCCTCTTTGCGAAAAGCATACATTTCAAATGAGGCTGTTTTTAAAGAGGCACGAGAACTAATGAGTACCTTGTAAAGGATTGCCCTAAGGATTGGAAAAACTTCAATCAATCAAAATGTTTTATTTGTTGATAGAGGTTATATGACCTTTTTAACAAAGGAGGTCCATTTTCGTACATCAAACACAATAAATAGAATACATGCTTCTTGGAATGCCTAGTATATATAATAGTCAAATTAAAACGCTGCAAATTCTTACACAGGGGTTGGTTATTCGTCAGACCAGGCGCATGGAAACTAATTTAAAAACATGGGGGAAATGGGGAAAACGGCGGGTCCCAGACCCATTCCAATCGATTCAGTGTCCATGATTAGTATAAAATGATACCCCCACACGCCCAGGTACCAGAAATCTCATAAACACATATTTAAAATGAGTAATATATACCCTATTTGACCCATAACTTCTTCCAGTTGGTGCCAATCGTCCTGGGACCCACTTCATTGGATTCAGCGTCCATGATTTAGCGGAAAATGATACCCCATACGCCTAGGTTCCAGAAATCTCAAAAACACATATTCAAAATGGGTAGTATATACACAATTTGACCCATAACTTCTTCCTGTGGGTGCCGATCGTTCTGGGACCCATTTCATTGGATTCAGCGTCCAAAATTTAGTGGAAAATGATACCCCACTCGCCTAGATCGCCCAAAATCTCGAAAATCCATTTTTCAAAAAACACATTTTGACCCCTACCCCGCCCAAATTTGGTCCGATCGGGCTGAAAAGTTTGGAGGATCGTCCTAGGCCGGTATCAGACCCCTGACCCAAATTTCAGATTTTTAGAAAATTTTCTACTACCAAAAACGGCGTACGGCGGACGGACATCGACCTTTTTGGTTGGTTATTCCTTGAATAATCAACCTATGTTTTCATGCAAATGGTCAACCTCTCCGATTCGGCTCAAAATTTTTTTCTGGACGTTTCATGATGTCCTGATCAAAAAAGGTCAATGTCCGTCCGCCGTACGCCGTCCGCCGTCCACGCCGTTTTTGGTAGTAGAAATTTTTCTAAAAATCTGAAATTTGGGTCAGGGGTCTGTTCCCGGCCTAGGACGGTCCTCCAAGCTTTTCAGCCCGATCGGACCAAATTTGGGCGGGGTAGGGGTCAAAATGTGTTTTTTGAAAAATGGATTTTCGAGATTTTGGGCGATTTAGGCGAGTGGGGTATCATTTTCCACTAAATTTTGGACGCTGAATCCAATGAAATGGGTCCCAAAACGATCGGCACCCTCTGGAAGAAGTTATGGGTCAAATTGGGTATATATTACCCATTTTGAATATGTGTTTTTGAGATTTCTGGAACCTAGGCGTGTGGGGTATCATTTTCCGCTAAATCTTGGACGCTAATTTCAATGAAGTGGGTCCCGGAACGATTGGCACCCTCTGGAAGAAGTTATGGGTCAAATTGGGTATATATTACCCATTTTGAATATGCGTTTTCGAGATTTCCGGTACCTGGGCGTGTGGGGTATCATTTTCTACTAAATTCTGGATCCTGAATCGATTGGAATAGGTCTGGGACCCGCCGCACCCACTGTTTCCCCATTTCCCCCATGTTGAAGAAATAAGTCTCCATGCGCCTGGTCCGAGGAATAACCAACCCCTGTGTAAGAATTTGCAGCGTTTTGATCTAGACACCTTGAAACGTCCAGAAAAAATTTTTGAGCCGAATCGGAGAGGTTGACCATTTGCATGAAAACATAGGTTGATTATTCAAGGAATAACCAACCATAAGCGTCTCGAGGTAGAGAACCCATTTAACACGTGGCTACATAACGAAACATTTTTCACTTCTCACTCGCTCCCGTGCCACAATCCTACATCCATGAGTAGCTCCTCCAGGAAAGTTCTCCTTTTGAGTTAATCCAGTGCAAAGCTGAACAGACGAAATATTAGGTCCCTACTCAAGCGCGCTAGTAAGCAGTTCTCAATGTATTCTTCGCTCAACCGAGCTGAGCCAAAAAATCGTATTCTGTCGTTTTCATGTTGCGGGCACCTACCAAAGACATGTGCGAGTGATTTTGGCTCGCGCTGGTTGCAAAGCAGGCACTGCTTCTGCTCATCGACTCTACATCGTCTTAAGGTTGACAACAAAATGCACATCTTAACCCGGTTTTTGCTCAGTGAAAACAGGCGACAAAAACACAGTTGGATCGGGCGAATTCTGTTACTACCCTCAGCGCTAAAATTTCATTGATCTAGGAAGCTAAGAGTTTGTCTTGTGGCCTGGGAACGGGGGGAGGGACTGGGGGTGGCACCAAAGCCAATGGCGGTTCCTCCTGAAAGGGAATAGTGAAGTGGCTAACCCAGCTGAAGACAGGGCTGCTAGGCGGTATCATGGAAGCCCAAATGTGTACCTGACTAGCCAATATACCAGGGCTGAATCTTACCTGAACTAAGGACACTTGCCCTGGCTTGGACGGTGGTCCGGACACTGCAATGGGCACTTGTCGGGAGGTGCCTGGCCCGTCTGCGCTGCCGAACGGGCACGCTTGGCCAGGAGCGTCGCATTAACGACCCTTGCAGGAGCGGTCGAGGAGCTCGAGCCCGCTTTTGCCAGGGGCGCGGGAAGCCGTCTTTGACTTAACCTGAGCCTCCTGGCCCCAGGAACCAAGCTGATTATTGAAGAGGTACTTTTGGTCCACCGATTGTTTTATGGCCCGTTTAGTTATGGACAGCTTGAAGTTAACCAAAACTAGTCGCTGACGCGAATGGGATCGGCGGAAGATACTTGCCGCGTCGTAGACCACATCCCCCAGCCCATCCCTTGGCTCCCAAGGCCTAATTGAATCAGTCCCTATCCCCTAGGCAAATGCATCTCTCCACTAGGGCCGTGGAAACCGCAGAGTCGAGCACGGGAGCCGTGAACTCGGGAAAATGCGGTAGGAATACGTATCTTTTGCCTAGGGAGGTAAACACCGATAGGGGAAGCCCCTCTCGCTGCACCTCTGCAGCAACTGCTGGACGCGGAAGATTATGGCACAGGAGCCACTGGATGCTCTAGGGAATTGGTATTGGCGCGGGGCATTCTGGAGGCGTCAACTCCCGATCCATGTCCGACTGTCGTCGAGCGGACGAGGCGACCAACTGACGGCAGCCGGCAGTGATGACGATCTCGGAGTCAGCGGGGACGCCAATGATAATGAACGACGACGATAATGTCGACGACTAGTCGATCTATTACACGAGCGAGATCTCAAACGTGAGGTACGCTCCCGACGGTGACGACGAAGATGCCGAATGCCGTGGTAGCGCCTCCAAGTTGAAAAACACTCCTCGAGTTACAACATGATACCCCACACGCCTAGGTACCAGATATCTCGAAAACACACATTCGAAATGGGTTCATAAATTCTTAAATGAGGCAATTTCATATCAAATTGGAGGACTATAGGGCAGTCCTGAGTCCAATGGAGGGATAACCAAGCCCTGTGAAAGAATTTGCAGCGACTTAATTCTCTCTTCAACAGCTTAACGACCCTTACAATCGATAAGCCATTAAAAACGTTGTACTCGCAACCCTCAAGGACCTGTTGCCACTATTGACCACTTTCGGATATACTGAAGTATAATTGCTATCATACTTACTTGGCTGCATGTACGCACGGTTGGCAGCCTGACTGTAAACGAGTCTACTGTTTGTAGGCGCTTGGCTGGGGTACATGCCCTGGGAACATAGCACAAAAATCAAATAAATGTATTTTCAAGCCCAATTGAAAATTCTCTGGAAAGAGTAATATAACTCCTGTAAATTTTAAAAACGAATCAGGCTTTTTGGTGACTTCCGAATGACTGCTCATATCACCAACTGGTAGTGCGCTGGTCTATGAATAGGACTAATTGTACCTAGAACCTAATCTCCTGTAGCGTAATTATAATAAAGCCTTTTTCTTAAGCCAACCACATCCTACAAGTAAACATAGATGGCACCATTGAAGCGCTTAGCGTCTTAACCATCCATAAAAATACTTTTATGGTGTCAATATAAATACTATAATCTACTTTCTTTGTGAAAAAATATGGTCAATGACAGGCAAAGGTAAGTCAGCGTCCTTTTGCAATTCAAGTAGTTTATGAGTCAAGAGGGTAGGGCAGTTAGCCATAATTATGAGCTGAAGTCTCTTTCAAAGATGATGCGAGCTTGGAGATCGTTCCATTACCCATTGAATCAGCTTAGTTCTATAAGTTGAATATGAAGTTTTGCTATTTAAATTTTAATCATGAAAGTGACCGATTTATGAGTTGTTTTTTTTTTTTTTTTTTTATTGCATTACAAACTTGTATACAGCCATATTACATTATGCTTCGTCACACTTTCAATTGACATTCATTTATAAAATTAAATAGCTCTTTATATATATAAATATTCCTAGAAGCCAGAATAGTACGATACTCTATATTAATGTTTGTCTTTCTCGCAATAAAACTGAACAACTTTCTTCTTGGACCTTCATAATCTTGGTACTCCATAATTGCGTGTTCGAGTGATCCTATTGAAGCTCCACATTTTCGACATTGGGCCGTTTCTTGTTGGTTGATGAGGTATAGGAACGCGTCGCGAGACTCCATAGTTTACCCTCAGGCGGAAATGGTTCGTCCAAGGGATTTCTCAATGCCTTTTTTTGAAAACCACGGCACTTGTAGGGGGTTGGGTTGGATGGTTTTGTAGAATTGGGCGTTATTGGACCCGACAAATCTCCTCCTCCATTTTTCCTTGTGGTTTTGATTGATGTAGGGTATCAAATCTTCGGCCATGACGAGGGAACCTAGCGGGAGTCCATCAACTGCGCCTCTCTTAGCCCACTGATCCACTTGTTCGTTTGCCCCCAATCCTGCATGTCCCTTAACCCAATGAAATTTAACTTTCTTTCTTTTTCCATGCAGCGCCTCAATAGTCGGAGTATTTGGACGATGATGTCATTTTTGGCTCTCTGGATACTGCTTCTTTTCAGTAGCTGCAATGTACTGAGAGAATCGGTGCATATTATGTATTCATCATTTCTTCCTTGATCTGTCAATGTATTCAACGGCTTTTAGGATCGCGGTTGCTTCAGCATTGAAGCTGGAAGTCATGCTTGGTAGTTTGTACGTCTCATAGTAATTGTTGGAAGCGTCAAAGAAGGCACATCCAACTGAGTTCCCGGATTTTGAGCCATCAGTAAAGATTTGTTCGGCTTCTGGCCATTTGGAGTGAGTGAAGCTCTTGAACTTATCGTTTACATTCTGCTCTTCCCGATTTCCGTATGTGAAATGATGAATTTTCACGGGAACCATCAGCTCTGGATATTTCAACGTGAATGGTGGTGGCTTACAGGAGCAATGGAGTTTTGAAATATCTACGTCTTCTTGTGTGAAACTACTTGCAAGTATCGGCATGTTCATCTTGGAGTTGGATATCAGCATGTTTGTACTTAGCCGACACAAGTCTTCGACTATAGTCCTACTGTGGGATTTGAGTTTCAAGACGAATCGAACCGATACCGATGGTTCAAAGGATATTCACCTGATTCCGCTAGAAGAGCGTCAATGGGAGTCGCTTGAAGAAATCCCATGCATTTGCGAATACATTTGTACTGGAGTCGAGCCAATTTGAGGAGATTCGTCTTGCTAGCGTTTCCATAAAATATAGCTCCATAGTCGATGGTAGCTCTGACAGTTGCTCGGTAAAATAATAGCGCTATCTCTGGGTCTGCTCCCCAGTTGAGGCTGGTAACCATCTTCAGTACATTGAAGTACCGTTCGGCCTATTCAATATATAGTCTATATGTGGTTTCCATGTCAACGTTTTGTCAAGCCAAACCCCCAGAAACTTAACCTGATGTTGTACACGTACCACGTTACCAGCTATTTCCATGGTTGCGCCGACGTTCAGTCGTCTTTTTCTGGTGAAGGGAACCAATACCGATTTGTCTGGGGAGAACTTCAAGCCTTTCAATTCACTCCATATTTTTAATTGTTTCACAAACTCTTCCAAACTCTCTTTTCCCGCATTTCCATATCACTTACATTCTACGAATACACAGATGTCGTCGGCAAATGAATAATTTGGACGTCTTGCGGTAATATATCCTCTATATCGCCCACATATATGGCATATAGTAGCGGGCTTAAAATTCCTCCCTGCGTCAATCCTTGAGATGTAGATCTGGGGCAAATATCTTGTTGTTCACACGTATGTGTATCCGTCGGGATTCATACAATGCTACGATACTTCGGCTGCTTGATTGTGGGAAACCAATCGCTCGCAATCTTTCATATAAGACATTTAGCTGCACCGAATCGTATGCTCGGGATACATCGAGGAATTAGAGCTAATGTGATGCGCCGTCTGTTAGTGAGATTTGAATACTTGAGACCAATTTCGTCAATCCATTGAACGATTCTTTAGGGAAGGAATTCGTAGACGTAATCACCTATTTGAGTTCATTGAATGGTACACAGATGTAAAGAAGCCCAATTCTAAAGTGCTGGGTTCACTCTCTTTTTACGTTGTAGTACCCCTTTGCATATTTGTTTGCAAACGCGTTCTATCGGATCTGATCGATTTCGTTGCCCAGAGTGCGAAGCATGTTTACAATTTCTGCTCCCAATTTCTCCGAGAGGCACACATCGGAAGGAACCAAAGAAAAGCATCACGCATTGAAATTCCATACACCCATCTTGGGGATTTCTTGAGATTTTAAATCACTTGCCTAGTTGAAATCTGGGTTTCACCCTCACAGCCAAGCGAATTAAAATTTTGTTGGGAGGTACATGATACATCTGAATTATACATACAAGTTACGCATTGTAATATTTCCATGGTGCAATGTACAGATTCTGATTATTCGGAGCTCATGGGTAACATTTCTTTCAATAAGCTAAGTAACTCTTAACTGGATTAAAAAAATACCGAAAATACAAATTAGTAGAGCATTACATAAGAATTAAAACTTTAGAACCTAGTATTAGTAGTTGAATAGAACTATGTGACACCAAACTTACATGAGTACTGGCCCGCGGAAGCTATATGGGAAGCGGAGCGGAAGCAGGGGACGAATAGGGTACCCTGAAGTAATTCCTCCAGTTTTTGTTCTCTACATTTGAAGAAGAAAAATATCCATTTATCGATTCATTATGAGTGAACCTATGAAGAACACAAGCCCAAGGTGGGTAAATTATTAGGTAGCCAAGGCAGGAATCTACTTGATGACCTGCAAGCATGGGATTATAGTCAGCAACCCTCAGAAGATACAATGTTTTTTCAAAACCTGGTGGAACAGGATGGTCATCACATCAAGCACATCAAAGCCTAATGCACCATAATCAAAGTCTCATCCCTTCCCAATCTTCTCTTCGATACTGACTATTGGTCTGTGCTGATTCGAGGGAAAAGTGAAAACTCAATTGAAGCACATAAAAAAGCCAGAGGCCGAAGGTTGATTGATCAGGATAGAATTTTCGGGCCTAGGCATCCATGCTAAACAGGTTGGCACAATTCGGTGTCAGTGCCAAAATAATTTAGGTCGGTTG
This sequence comes from Cyrtorhinus lividipennis, assembly GCA_019603395.1. Classification (NCBI taxonomy): domain Eukaryota; kingdom Metazoa; phylum Arthropoda; class Insecta; order Hemiptera; family Miridae; genus Cyrtorhinus; species Cyrtorhinus lividipennis. The sequence goes on from CM034007.1 coordinate 941,360, forward strand.
GTGCACAATGCGGTCAAGGGCCCTGTTGGTCGTGATCGGGATATTTGCGGCTATGGCATATAGTGAACAAATTGAGAGGACGGCACCCTGAACAAGACAAGAACCTCGAAAAAATATCATCCTGGAATGAAAATGGCATGACAATCATCATCAAGAGGGTGTTATAAAGCCTGGAAAAGTTTCTACGAAGGGCATCAAGTAATACTCGTATAATTTTATCCCAGGGTTTCATTATTCTTAGCAATAGTGAGAATTCCATGACTGGCAAACTTCATCCTTTAGATTGTCCCTCAATCAGTTTCTTCTTGATTCGTGTTGTCTAATAAAAAGATTGACGAGGAAAGTGTTAACCAACCCTTGCCTTCTAGGATATCTTTGGAGGGCTTCAACTACCAACGAATAAATTTGATAAAACATGCGAAAGACTCCAGATGAATCTAGATTAATTAATCAGCAATCTTATGAAATTAGTGCAAGCTGTCGACAGATCACGCCTCTATTCAATACAGATAGGCATGAAGAGCCACGACGAAAAGCAGAAAAAAATTATTTCTAGCAACAAACATAAAGGGGGATCGATGAACATGATCTCTTTTCACTAGACCTACACGTTGAATTCAAAAAAATCGTACATTCTGATTTACAGCGTGGGCCTAGTACGTTTGGCAGCTGGTTCTCCCATGACCTCTAACCTCCTTAAGGCCTCAGTGTATCAGTGTTGACCCAGAATTGATTTAGGAATATGTTGGGGTCTCATGTCCAGTATGATGTGCTTCCTATGTTGCATTCCTCTACTATATCTGTCATGTGGAGTATTCCTCTTATTTATAACGCATGCTTCATTATCTAGCTAACTCTCTGTGACTCCACTCACCACTAGCCCTACCAGTGGTAGGGGGAAGTGCCATTTCCTTTACTTACTAATAGCTTGAGAGTAGGAATAAGGTATTATTAAATCCCACTCAATAATTACTTCATAAGCTGAATTCTCACAAACCCTCATGACATGCATATTCATTTCTCAAGGTAATGGATTAGTACAGCAGAACAAGACGGAATGGTTAGACAAATTAGCCATTACTGCACAATAAGATTTGGCAACCCTTTAGTGAGGTCTGGTGTATGAAAATCCAGCATTTGAAAATAACAAATAATAGATACGCAAAAACTGAGTTAGAAAGCCAAGCATCGGTGAGAGTTTGGGGATAGCGAGGAAGCATTGCCATGAATAAGCTTGTTTTAACCTGAGCAGGTTTGCTGGATTGGTATAGCCCCACCATGTAATGGAACCATGTGTGGCTGGCCTAATCGGAGCCAATGGGTAATATTTATCACTCAGGATACCCGATTTTCGAGTGATCCATTCGAGCTGTGCATATAAGCTGCGAAAATCACATCAACTTAATATCACACATAATCCATCAGTAACTACTAGGTAATATGACTCGTAAATAAGCAATCTGCTCTCTTGGGTAGCAAATTCACTTGAATCAAATAGGCAATCATTTTTTCCACGAATCCGTTGACCGAAGGCAAGCAAAAAGGAATGGAGGGGTAGCCCAGTTTGATAGGTAAAATCGAATGGACGTACCTGTATTGAGATTAGGGCGGGAGATCTGTTGGGACAGATAAATACGGGTGTTTTGCGCTGACTTGAGGGTCATTGTGGGAAATGTCTGCCCTATCTGTAGCAGGAGGATATGGTTGCCCAGGTTAGCCATAGCCTGGCTGAGCAGATGGGACCGAAGAAGGCATATTTCCGAATTGTGGTGGTAATAGTTGTAACTTCCACTTTCTGAAACAGAATAACAAATCAAAATAATTTCATGAGGGAGAAAACTCCATGAAGTCTTTGAATCTTAATTGAGTCAGTCAAGATAACATCAATAATTGGTTGTGTTGACCTTCTCCATAATGTTACTTCATAGGTGAATAGAGCTATATCAACCTAATTAAAACCCCAGCCAAATTTTTTTTTGTTACTGCTTCTTCTTTTGGTTGGTTATTCCTTGAATTCATAAAAAAGGTCAACCTCTCCGATTCGGCTCAAATCTTTTTCTGGGCATTTCAAGGCGTCCAGATCAAAAACGCTGCAAATTCTTACACACGGATTGGTTATTCCTCGAACCAGGCGAATGGAGTCTAATTTAAACCTCGGACCAGGCGCATAGAAATTCATTTCTTCATCGTGGGGAAAATGGGGGAAACAGTGGGTGTAGCGGGTCCCGGACCCATTCCAATCGATTCAGAGTCCAAAATTTAGTGGAAAATGATACCGCACCTAGTTACCGGAAATATCAAAAACCCACACTCAAAATGGGTCGGTGGATACCCATTTTCACTCATAACCTCTTCCAGTGGGTGCCAATCGTTCTGGGACCCTTTTCATTGGATTCAGCGTCCAGAATTTAGAGGAAAATGATACACCACACACCCAGATTGCAAAAAATCTCAAAAATCCATTTTTCGAAATTCACATTTTGACCCCTACTCCACCTAAATTTGGTCCGATCGGGTTGAAAAGTTTCAAGTACCAACTAGAGCCATGAACGGGCCCCTGACCAAAATTTCAGATTTTTTGAATAATTCTACCAAAAAAACGACTACCAAAGTCGGCGTGGACGGTGGGCGGACATTTGCTCATTTTGATCTAGACACCTTGAAACGTCCAGAAAAAATTGTTGCACCGAATCGGGGAAATTTACTTTTTGCATGAAAACATAGGTTGATTATTCAAGGAATAACCAACCAAAAGTCAAATGCCCGTCCACCGTCCGCGCTGTTTTAAGTTGTAGACAATTTTCTACACTAGGCGAGTGTGGGGTATCATTTTCCACTAACTTTTGGGCGCTGAATCCAATGAAATGGGTCCCAGAACGATTGGCACCCACTGGAAGAAGTTATGGGTCAAATTGCATTGATATTGAAAATGTGTTTTCGGGATTTCTGGTTCCTAGGCGTGTGGGGTATCATTTTCCACTAAATTTTGGACCCTGAATAGATTGGAATGGGTCCGGGACCCGGCACACCCACTGTTTCCCCCATGTTGAAGAAATGAGCCTCCATGTGCCTGGTCCGAGGAATTACCAATCCATGTGGAAGAATTTGCAGCGGTTTTTTTTTTTTTTTTTTTTTCTCCCATGCAACTTACCTGCTGCATGTTGCTCCAGTAACAGTAACTGGCATGAATAGAAGGTACATCATGGAAATACGGCTTATATATTAGCACAATACTCTTTCACTGTAACTTAACTTTCACTTCAGCTAATATATGAGCTATATTTGATGAAGCACCTTCAGTTCATGTTAGTTACTAATGATGACCTGACCGTCAAAATCGATTTAACCAGTGTACTCATTACTTTTGGCGTAGACTATCATCAGATACCACCGTTTTTATTGCGCAAATACTTTAGGATATATCATTGTGGGCATACATGCATTTCCGTAATATCGATAAAAATGTGAGAATAGGTGTAAGAAACTTCTCACAGGTAGCAACAGAGCAACGTAAAATTTCACGCAAGCAAGGACCATCGTAAGGAACTACGATCTCAATGGAAGAGAAGGCGGGGATGTCCGCATAGGACAATAGCTATTTGAGTGATTGTTTCCCTGAAAGTGTGAATGTTTCTCATCCCGCTCAGTCCAAGTTTGCTAGCGGCTGAAGAACAAAAATTAGACCCCTGAATCCTCGCAGTATATCCTCTGGGAGTATTTTTGCTGAAATTAGGTAAGGAAAATCACTTTCATGTAACAAAAAGTCAATTGATCGGGTCCTCCTTTGTATCCCTTTAACTTGGGGTACAATAAAGTTCTTGCAGAAATTCAGGCGAGGCGAGGTAAGAAAAAATGAGGAAGGATCCCGAGGGATGTTTCCTATTTCATAAGTTACTCAAATGAAAATTAAAATGATCACAGTAGTCATTAAATAGCAACAATTGGAATACTGGTAACGTAAAGAGGACTTACTGGGTAAGTAACTCCGAGGTTGAGGAGGAGCAGGCTTCTGGTTGTAATTTTGATGAAAAGTCTGCATAGGTGGAGGAGG
>CM034007.1:945510-975840 GCA_019603395.1 Cyrtorhinus lividipennis
TGAATTGCAATTCGCAATCATTCACAACCCTGCCACGATCCTCATTCATTGAACGGTGCTGCAGCGCGTTCCTAGAAGCGTCTGTGTCAAGTGTGAAGCTTTTGCAGTACGTTACAGAACATTTTGTTCGAAAGCAGCTCAAAAAGTTCACTGTGAGGCTAATTGTAGTCAGGGAGTCGTCCCACTTTAAACGGCCGTGGGTCAGGATGAGAGCCTTGGCTGATGCAGAACCTCAGGTGGCTCTTTAGGCTTCGCCAGCGTTTCCTGACGTCACTGGCTCGATTGACGAACAGCAAAACAGCAGAAAGCTCTGTGTAGGCGCAATTCGTTGACGATACTGTCCCTTTTGATCGGCGCCGGGTCGATCCTGTTCAACGAACCTCAGCTGTCTGTAGGACGGTTGGTTGGCTCTGGTTTCAGCTCTTCTTGACTTGGTCTGCGCTTGGAGACCGGGCTGTCCGGGTCATTCGAACTCATCGTCGGGGCAGTGGCTGTGGCTGTAGTTGTTATCTCGGTCGTAGGATCGGGTTCTGACGGCGAATGCATGAGAGTAAATGGGAGCTTCACTGAGACTTCTCCACCCATAGGACCCATTATTGCTTTAACCTGGAACAAAATAATTTTTGTAAACATTTTCATGCACACTGTTGTTAGAGCGGAACAGATTTAGCTCTTAGCGTTCGTTCTCATCTTTCGAATTCGTTAGCTGTTAATTTGTATAACTTACTTTCACGTAATAAGTAACGTATATAGCAAACACGTTTCTCTCTTCTGGCGAATTACAAACAACCGTCGAGGCAAGGGACGTGTTATTTTTAGAATAGCTGTCTTCTAATGCGATCCAGTTCTTAGTAGCACCTTTTGCTGGGTATAGAGTGTACGTTTTGGTAAGACCTGTGGACGGATATCGTGTTGATGAGAAGGCACGAATAGACACAGTCAACGTCTTTCAACAATAACTGTTAATTATTGTATTTCAAATGTACCTCTGCCTGGAGGGATAGGACATTCTTCTTTACTGTTGAGCAGTGCAACAACATTTTTAAATTTTCCGTTGGAGAACATGCACACGTCGACGTGTTGGACTATAAAAACCTGCAACCAATCAAACGTTTAGGACACATCCTTTACAATTTATTGGTGGTGATGAGGAAATAACAATCATCTGCTCAAGTTCGGTTTTGTGCCCACTCGAGAACTCTTCGAAAGGGTGAGTTGTTCTGTCATCGATTGATGCTGGCACCTAGTGGAGGTAGTATGAACTTTCCCACCATTCTGTTCGTGGCTGTCAGGGGGCCCAATATTTTGACACAGCGTGCTCGCTATCCGTGTTCAGGTTTTTGCCAAGTTCTTAAAAATCGCCTTTTTTTTTATTTTTTTTTTTTTTTAACGCTGCAAACAATCTCTCAGGGGTTCGTCATTCTAGCCTGCAGCCCATTTCAGCTTGATATGTAAGAATCTCTAGTCTTATTTAGTAAATTCATGTTCAGCATATATCCTCTAAATTTAGAACACTTATAGATTGAGACACGTAACGGGGGAGGGTATGATTCGTTATCATAATAATAATAATAATAATATATAAAACAACAATGAAAATCCTGATTAAAAAGCTACATATGTAGTAGTGAATATATCGTACAGATTGTCGTATCAAAACTTAGGGTGTGATTTGAATTGATTTGTGCTATTGATGAACCCACTTTTATCCTGCGGACGGTTTTATTGGAGCAGTTGTTGAGCTTGGCAGAGCAGAGGATGGGGTCACCATGGCAGTAACGCCTTTATCGAGTGATGCCTCCAATTCCATTTTGCCGTCACTGAGCAAAAACGGTTTCTCGACCCGCGCCGTTGGCGGTGGTACCTCATCCGGACCGGGAAATCTGAAATGATAAACCATGGGTGAAATCAATAGGGCTGTAGGTAAAAGTATGACGAGTCATAACTTATTTACATATTTTTTGCTTAATTAATATTGGACAGAACTTGATCACTAGCAGGGGACAGTTGGCGCAACGTAGGCACAGAAACTCTAAATATGGCTCGATAATTCTTTATTGGTCCCAACATCGGTCATAATTACTCAACACATTGACGCTTCATAATTGAATTATGATGCATCTCTCTGGGAGGCGAAGGTATTGAAGGTGCTCTGAAGTTTAATGCTGGGTGGGGTTGGGAAGGATTATCCCTTCTAATTGTCTCCAGCAACAAAACCCCTTCGATTCCATTTTGTGCTAAACCACCGAACCATGATTTCAGAGGTCCTTTCCAGTTTCCACACCCCTTATTGAATCGCAATGGCTTTAGCTACTCGCTTGACTCGCATCCGTTGGAATTGCACTGGGTATACCGCTAATATATTTATTCCGTATGACCGAACTGGATGAAAGCGCCGTTGTAAACAATGGTTTTTAAGGTTGAGGGCCAACGTTGTAATTATAGAATCAACCTTTGTTTTCATTCTGTACCGTGGCCATCACTAATGATTCCAAGAAAGATGGTCTCTGCGGACGAATAACTCTTACTCCATCCATGCGAGACGCTTTCCGAAGAAAAACCCTTTTCTCTTGTAAAATAAAATTGCTTTATTTTAAATTACAACAAAACCTCCTCCTTTCCGGAAGTCTCCTTTCCCTGAAGTATCCAACTAATGAGAGTAAAATCCATGTTCCTATAATAAGTTCTTCGTTCCTGGAGAAGAAGTACGAAACATGGAAAAATGAAAGTCACGTTTGTGAGTAATGAATCTGAATGTAATCCGTAATGGTTTTCTTCTTGAAAAGCCCCTAAAACCGCGTCGCCACTTCGTTTCCGTCTACTCGAATCATGTTTCAGTTTTCATTCCTTTGAAAATCTAATGCGGCGCGCAATCTGCTCACATAGTAGAGCAGAGGTGTTCTGTTCGATTAGGCTCTACCACCGGTTCCAAAATTACGAAAATTTTAACTAAGTAATATAAACAATATTATCTAACCGTAATGAAAATCTACGGATATTTGGTTTCTTTCAGCTAAGATATCAATATTGTCAACTTTAGCCAAGATTCAATTGTTTGCGATGCCAAAACTGAGCCTTGCTTCTTACCCTTTGAAGGAGTTGATTTTCGTAATGGAAATTGACTTTAGATGTGTACTTTATGAACGGTTTCATTCATTTCGGGGAATCAACGTCATTTCATGCTTTGTCAAAATTACCCCTGCAATCGACAGGCGCTGTACTGAATGTTGTGGGGCACCACGTTGTATGCACATTTTTAGGTACTTTTCCGTTAACACACCCCGTTGCGAATGCCTCTCGCCCGCCCGATGGCTCCAGGCAACGAGAATGTTCTCTTTCACATTTTAATTAATACACGCACAGTTTGGGCCAGTATTGGCGGGTGCAGGGGAAAGCCAAAGTTGACCCTGGGTGCTTCGTGCTTGTTTGCGTCTAAAGTCTCCTCGATGACGTGGCTTACTAATTTCTTCTCAGTGGTCTCGCTGATGAAGAACGGGATTCATAGCAAGCTCAGATTATTAACTTCTTCATCAGTTACGTTATACTGTTATACAGGTGTGAGAATACTTTCCCTAAGTTAAAAAAAAAGGCCGGAAGAGAGGGGGTTATTGGTTAATGGTTAATGGAAAAGTACCCATTTTTATAATCTAAAGTTAAAACATACAATTTCTGTCTGTATTGAAGTTTGATGATGGTAGTTTTACGGTTGTTATGGGTATTTGGCGCACCGCCGTGTGAACCTATTTTACACTCATTTCGACCGAATAGTAAACTAATCACGGTAAACGAGTAATCTCTTTGACTGAAACGATTTGCTTACCTGATAGATTCGTTCATTTGAACAACTCTTATGCCCATTCTGACTGTTCCTCTCCTGTGAAGCTTTTCGGTCCGATCGTTCAGCTGTAACAGTTTGACTGTTCTGAGTTTTTATTCGATCATTGATTACATGAAGTACCTGTGTTAATATTCCCCTATGGCGGGACTCATGAAGCCATCATATAAATAATTTATAAAAGGCTCTGCCTTCATACTATACTAATATTATTAGTAATTTTCAGTTGAGTACGAATTTATTTCTAGTTCAAGGAGTATTTACTTGTGACCGTCCCCTTTTGAGCCTGATGTCTAAATCCTAAAACCCCAAAATGAACTTATTCTTTTAGCTTCACTTGAACTAAAGAATTCATTCAAACGCGGGTTTGTTCCTCTTTCAAAATCTTGCGAACCGTATACAGTAGAATGCAGTTCCCGCTTCGAGATGATATTGAGATTCTTCGCATTGTTAAACTGATTTCACGAAAAGTAATAGGGAAGGCGGCGCTCCTGGACGAAACAATGTTAACCATTTTCCGCGCCTCTTGTTCTCCTATCTTTTCTTATTCCAGAACAGACAACCTGGAGTCTGAGGAATGGATATCGCGACTAAGCGTCGTCTTCTCATTCGATTAGTCGTATCATAACTCTCCCTTTTTACCTTCAACAGATCTCTGCGATGTTGGGTGATTTCAATTACATCGTGTCTTATCTCTGATTTAAAGAAGAGCAATTTCCTGCCTTTCTTAAAAAATCATTTCCCCTCTTTTATGCTTTCCAGTTAGAACGAAGAGAGTTGGCTTGGATGTTGAAAATAGAAATGTCTCGAACGTGGCAGGCGAAGAAACTCAAATTTTTGTCAATTTTTTGCCTTGTATTCTATAACTGTGACGAATTACCGGTCTTACCGGCGTATGCCCGTACGTCGTAGCTCGTTCCGATTGGTGCTCCGTTATATTCCTTGGCAGGAACGAGTTGGACACTTGGTGGAGCCAAGTGGGAAACTTCCATCGAGAAAGGATGAGCGTTCGGTCCAAGTCGTTTGATCAGAGCGTCCTGCAAGAGAAATGTATGAATTTGAGAAATTTATATGTCATAAAACGTCGCCCTGATGAGAGGATCTAGTGGAAATATGCGTTTTTACGATTGTCATGTTCTGAGATTCTTTGAATCATAGGCGTGTTGCAGCCGCTCTTGACTTGTCCGTTCGAGAAAGTCGCGATAACTTTCGCACTCATGGTTAAATTTATACGCTCATAGTAGACGTTATATCCCTACCACGTGGCGTCCTTGACGGAGTTATGCAAGTTGTAACTTTGGCAGAGAACTTTAATGCGGCTCGTTGGAGAACTAATTATGATGGTCGTACATGGAGGGTGTAAAGTTGAATTTACCGACTCGTGTTTACTTCCTTAGCCCCCACCCTCTACTGTGGTTTCCAAACTTGAACTTCAATGAGTAACCCTCATAAAGTGCACAACCTCCTCCGTAATTTCTACATGTATCGAAATCATGCCTGAATTTCTGTGGTTTCAGAGTTATGAGAATTGTTCGTTCTTAGTATTAGGAAAGCTGCAGACGAGATGCAGAGAATGATGATGTTGATCCACGAATTTGTTCGTAAGATTGTTGAAGAGAAATCGTCCATGATTGCGGATTGGGGCTCTTTGGGGGGTTGTGAGTTACTTCAGATCTCACTTTGGGTGCGAACGCAAATCGATTTATATTTTTGTTAACTCGTACCCTTGATTGAGTATCTTGTGTGAGTGAATTTTATTCAATTTGCAGAAGAAGTTATGAATGTGTACGAATTCACATCTAATTATAGGTAGTTGATTTATGAACTGATTCACATTCATAAACAATTCTGTTACTGTTTTCTGAGGGGTCAATAGTATGTTTCATTTTTCTTGAAAAACCCGATAGGGTTTCCCCTAAAGACGTGTTATTTTGAGGATCATCCTCACCAAAAAGGCGGAAATACAGTCAGGGTTCTAAAGTAGAGGTTATACAGGCAGTATGAAATAATACGGAATCTCCCAGTGATGGGAACTGGCGTAACGTATAAGAGGTATAGCTGTCAATATTCTGATCCTCACGGATTTTAAACATGGATATCTGACGTTGCCCAATCATTTCCCCGCCTTTTCCCCGTACGTTTTCTCATTTACTCGGAAATAGAGTTTCGAATTTTTCTCCCCCTCAAAAACTGTACTACGAAGTGGTCTGAAGAGCGTGAAGAAAAAATTGTAGTCAGGTTGAGCGCAAAAGCCTCGCTTCATCGTTCATATTCCATCCCTAAGTTGAGTTTAGAGCAACAAGATTACCCGTGGGAAGAACGAAGCAAACATGTTTTCAACTGGGATCTCGGAATAATTTATTAGGTTGAGAGCGTTATTTCAAAGACGGCTCCCGCCCTAGATATTGTTTTTGATCATGCAGAACGTGTTTCAAGTTAATATCCCCGTCGGGAAACTCTTAAACGCTAGAACGAACCGTCGTGCATTTATAACGCCGTAGCCGCGGAAGAGCAGAATCTGAGGTGTAATTCGAGTGGTGTCTCTATTTATCGAGTTTTACATCACTACTTTACCTGCAAACCGCTAAAAATTCCCATTTCGCCTTTTTCGATGTCGAGTTGATCAAATAACTTGCGTTATTGCATGGACTCAATAAAGCTCAATCAACAATATTCATACTAACCATGATATTCGTTATTTTGTTTTATCCATCAAAGTAAAGTAAAAGTAAAAGTAATGTAGTAATTGAATATTTGCTCAATTTTTTCCTGCTCATCGATGTTCATTACGATATATGTAGGCACAATATTATGCCACGTAAAAACAATTATGACAGTTTGTACTACTCAAATGACCAGAGCAGCGTGCGCTCTAGAAGAGCGCTCGTGTGAACGTAGTTTCTGTCTCTTTTTGTGTTATTGACTTCCTAGCAAATCCAATTCCATCACGTCACTCTTCATTATGTCAAAATTATTATGATGATGGCAAATACCTTTGCCAAGAGCTGTATTATGTTAGTTTCGAAAACCGCATCGCACCGTACAGAACTCAGCTACGAGATTACTGAGAAGTCTAGACAATGCCAACGTTTGACGTTTGCCTCGTGGATCTCCTTTTCTGCTTCGAGTATTGTTGCAGGCTTGTGGTACGTCATTTGATTACGGTTTTCCCTGCCATTCAGGTTCCCTTTCAACCTCTCACGGTCATTGATGGAAGTTTCTGTCATTTTATTGATTAAATTGCTTGAGAATAATGTTATGGTTCTTTGTAAATGGGAAACACGAATTTGCGTGCTCAAATTCCGCCTGTCACAAGTCTCCAGCAAACCGTCAAACAAGACAACCCGTCTTCTTCATAATTAACACACCTGGGAACGCAGAATACATCATCTCCAGTATGTTTAGCGTTCTGTCGTTGTTTTGTTACTCGCTTTACATTGTAACGTATGGAGAGAAAGGGGAGGATCACGTGAAACACGTTCTCGTTCTTTAAATCCAAGTTCCGAGAATCGCTTCATTCAGGAATAGCAAATCTATGAAATACAGATACTGTTTAAGAAGACGCTGCTGGTGTGTTGACTTTAGGCAGTGTAAATGTTCAAGAACCAACAACTCCAATAGAACTAAGATGAAACAGGATAATGAAATGTATTGTTCTTCGCATAAACAATCTGAATACAAGAAAGGCCTTCAAGTAATCTTCAACGGAAACGTCGATGCACGTTTTGGAAAGGCAGAGAAGCAAACCGTCCCACTGATTAATGTGAATCTAGAATATCACCCACATCGAATATTATCGATTAATTAGACATTATTGAACAGTTAACTTTGACTGTTTCAATGTCAAATGTGGTGTATGTTGAATTCCTGCAAGCTATGAATTGCTTTTGCGTTCCCGTAAAGATGATTTAGATTAATCTCCTTCGCAATATTCAACTATTCCTAGTTGCCTGTAAACGTCGCCTGTTCGATGGAAACAACCCGTGCACCAACGTCATCTCACGAGCACTTTCACGACCGTAGTAACGTCCGACGGCAATTGAGATTAGCGACACGATTAAGTGGGAGTTTATGCTCGTGGTTTCGAAGGTATATTCCACCTGAAACCTAGAAGGCCACGGCCCTTCTCTTTATAAACATCGATTTCTCATTTGTTTCGCTCGTAAAAAGGCATCTCAAGGACCAAGTAGAGTTAAACGGATCGCGCTCAGATCAGCTCGGTTGTTGAGTCGGGAATCTCGTAAAGTCCTTTACCCCTTCCTGAGTCGCGTGCTTAAACCGCGTTAGCTCCTAAAGATTAAGCTCGGACTTTTCTTTACGTCGCGGTCCGGTCGACAGTTCGAGCCAACTCGAAGAAGAAAGTGCCTTCTGAGCTCGAATCCCGTCTGTACTGTGCGACTTGATCCAGACTTGGGAGTTGCACTATCCAAGAAAACCCCTGTTGAGAGGATCAACATGAAACATTTTGTTTTTACGAAGGTTTTGTAGTCAAAGATCTTGACCGTCTGAAATCCGCCCCGATGGGTTTGCTTTTCCACTATGTTGACGTAGTTTATCTACATCTAAGAGGTTATAGCCTTTGGACAAGCTTTCCAGCGGATTTTGGTTCTTATTATTGTTCAAAGGCAAAACAAGAAAAAATCACTTAAACATTTTACTTTTCAAAATGTGTAGATTCCAAATCCATCATGTCCGATTTCTGGGCCGAAAAGGCATTTAAAGTGCTACGATAAATCTGAAATTTGCTCCAAGACTGCATTTTTGTCCTAGTTGTCCCTAACTCATTTGGATTTCAATTGCCCGAAATGAAAAAAAAGAGTATTTTGAGACTGGAGACGTTTGCTGGACCTAGGGTATAATTTCTCACTAAATTCTGCACCCTGAATCGGGCGTTGGTTCGGACCAATTCCCGCTCGTTGAATGAAAGAATGTGTCATAATAGATTATTGGAAGATGGTTTTTCAAGGTTTTGGTGACCTTGCAGTTAGCAGATTGTTTTTCCAGTGTTAGGATTCCTATTTTGGGATTTTGTTGTTTTGGTGAAGTGGGAAAAGATATAAGATAGTTTTATTACCTGGAGAGGTGTGTTAGGAAGTTGTGGCAACCTCTCGTGTGGTGGCCACAGCTGTTGGCCGCACATGATCGCTTCGTTGCAGAATTTGAGTCCCATCACTTCTTCATCTTCCCTTCCGTATCTAAACGTCAGCGTTACCTGCCCGAAAATCTGCAATGCAAACATAATTCGTACGTTAGTACCATCTTCAGTACACTTGCTGTGTTCTTCGTTTACTTATCAGAACCCATCCCGGAGACGTCCTATGTGATTAGGCCCTTGATGTTTCGTAAAGCGGATAGTGTTAGGGAAAAGCTCCGAAAAAGTCGGAAACGGTGAGAGATATTTTATTCATGTAGCAGCTCGAGAGTCTCGCCTCCTGCTCGACGACACCTTACAAACATGGTAGCTACCTACTCTAAATGATCTCGCCCTCGACTCTGCTTCCGTCAGCTCCCTATCCTGAAAGGAAAACAGTTTCTCCCACTTTGAGAGCGTAGATAATGAAGTTTTCGAGTAGATTCAGTCAGTAAACCATGAGTATCTTTGCATTGAAGACTATTTCATTTTATGAAGCTAACCGTGGTTAAAAATTTACAAAATGTAAATTGTACCCTAAGGAAGACTTGTTAAATTTTACATCATAGATATATAACAACTAATTGGATAACTTATTTCCTTCGGAATACTTTGAAGAGACTTTTATTTTTCTTAACTTGAGCTTCTCTATGAAAATCAGAATTGATGAGCAGCTAGAGTTTCGGTCCAGTGCGGAATAAGTATTCTTAGTTACTTTCTGACAGAACATTGAGGAAAATCAAATACTGAGTGCAATTTCTCTCCAATTCAATCAAACACTACGGGAATGCGACCTGGGTATAGAATCCTAGATGAGGTAGGCCGAGACATTGTGTTTCAAATAGGATCTCTGAGGGAGCGGGATTCGAAGCTATCTCAACTCTCTCGAGGCTGTATGCATAATGTTATTTGAGGTCTGCTCATCTCAAAATCCAATGACCGATCGTGGGTAGCCAATCAATTTGACCTGCTTTTGTGTTTGTAGGTGGCCACCCTTGAACCCCAGAGTCATGAATCAGGGCGTTATCACTCACTCGCTTTACGCCGTACAAGGAAAAACTGATTCGTGAAAATAAGATGCCCGTTATGCCTGTTCGGCCACCTATTAGTTTCAAGTTAGAGAGTCTACATTTTGGTTGGTTATTCTTTGAATAATCAACCTGTTTTCATGCAAAAAATCAACCTCTCCGATTCGGCTCAAAATTTCTTTCCGGACGTTTCAAGATCAAAAAAGGTCAATGTCCATACGCCGTCCGCCGTCCGCGCCGTTTTGGTAGTAGAAAATTTTCTAAAAATCTGAAATTTGGGTCAGGGGTTTGTTCCCGGCCTAGGACGGTCCTTTTCAGCCCGATCGGACCAAATTTGAGCGGGGTAGGGGTCAAAATGTGTTTTCTGAAAAATTGATTTTCGAGTTTTTGGGCGATCTAAGCGACATTTTCCACTAAATTTTGGACGCTGAATCCAATGACATGGGTCCCGGAACGATTGGCACCACCCACTGGAAGAAGTTAAGGGTCAAATTGGGTATATATTACCCATTTTGAATATGTGATTTCTGGTACCTAGGCGTGTGGGGTATCATTTTCCACTAAATTGTGGATCCCGAATCGACTGGAATGGGTCTGGGACCCGCCGCACCTTTTGTTTTCCCCATTTCCCCATGTTGAAGAAATGAGTCTCCATGCGCCTGGTCCGAGGAATAACCAACCCGTGTGTAAGAATTTGCAGCGTTTTTCTTGATCGTTCCCTGTTAACAAAATTTTGTTTTCAATGCATGATACAAGAAGATGAGCTCACAATAAACCAAATTGAATTTATTGTTTCCAGTTTTAAGGGGCTCGTTAGTGAGTTTTGTACTCAACCTCCAGCCTAAACTCCTCTCAGAATAAAGTGTTGAGAATATTTACAGCCAACCGCAGACGGGAAATCCTTTCTTCTTTAACTCAGAAACTCTTCAAGAATATTCTGATAAATAAAGAGCACCAAAATACTGTCTCATTCAAAAGACTTCCTATTCATTTTTGCTGAGATGAAATGGAGGCGAGGGGGTTGAATAGGTTTTATTACCGTAGCTGAGTCGACCGCTCGAAAGGAAAGGAAATCGGATCGATGAGCCAGGCAAAGGGCTAACTGGTTTCATTATTGAGAGAACGCGAGCCGAGACTCAGTTATTCAATTACAAGGCATAGGATGAACTTCCGTATCATTTCACGTTGTTTTTGGCTTGTACTGAGGGCATTGGGAACGTCGCACAGAAAACGTTTGAGAAATACAAGCTCACTCAGCTGGAATCGGGTTGCCTTCAAGCAAAAAAGTTCGTCGGACCATTATCAAATAATTTGAGATTGTGTTTAAGTCATCAAGGTCGTGCTCCAACAACTTGGTTCGAAGAATCAGCCATTATTGAGTGTTAAGCGTGTTGTACGAGTATAATGATTTTCACGTACAACCGAACGTTGCTAAAGAAATTTATTTTCGCCATTTTTCATTGCACAAAAATTGTTCACCACTTTTCGGAAAGCTGTGAATTTATTTGATACCTGACCACCAGATATTGTTTTCTACTCATTACCATCAATTCATGTGAACCTATCTGGCCAGTAACTATTAGTTTATTATAACTGTCTCATGTGTTAGGTGTTATCAAGGGATAAAGAAATACTGTTGACAGTAAACACAGATTAAAATAAATTTAGGAAAAAATAAAATGAAGAAAAAGGTACGTATCGACTAAAAAATGGCAAGCCGAGCTATCACGGCCATCGTGGCGCTGATTCTGTTAACCGACAATTTAGCACAATCGGAGGAAGAGAATCTAGACCACCTTGGCTTGGGTGACCAAGAGTTGGAATTCTTGGCACAAGAACTCAGTTTAGACGAATGCCAGCACATCATCGGGATTCCTCTGCTAAATAATCAATCTACTGAGGTTGCCGTTAGCCTTTGCCTTTCTCATCTGAAACGTTTCAAAGAAGAACTGTTGCCTGAAGGGCCCGACGTGGTTGACAGTGTCTTCCGCCATAAACTCGTGCAAATTGGGCGTCGCGATCTGTCCGACTGGCTGGCGCGAGTGAAGGATCATAAAACGAGTTTTCAGAAGAACGTACA
Organism: Cyrtorhinus lividipennis; assembly: GCA_019603395.1. Taxonomy (NCBI): domain Eukaryota; kingdom Metazoa; phylum Arthropoda; class Insecta; order Hemiptera; family Miridae; genus Cyrtorhinus; species Cyrtorhinus lividipennis. The sequence goes on from CM034007.1 coordinate 957,585, forward strand.
TGAAAAACAGTCATCAGCATGTGAACAACCCCCCAGTGAGAGTTACCAATGGACGTATTTTGACTTCGCAATCTTCACCATGTCCACGTGGGCGTTCCTTGCCCTTTGTTGGCTTGTGATGCAGCTCATTATCATAAATATGAAAGCAACAGCTATGGCTAATACAACCTGAACAGTTAATAGTTTGGTTAAGAATACCAGAAACATAAGCCAGCTTCGAGTACTACGTAACGTTTCCGTTACTTCGTAAAGGGAATTGTAAATTATTTTCCCTTCTGAGAATGAATCCAAACAAAATAACAGAATTGTTGGCTAAGGAAATCACCGGAGGATTCACAAAATGATTACTATCAGCAATTTCCGTTTGGATTAATTTTCTGCTCGTCGCAGCGTTAGGAAACCTTTGTTTTCTGAGAAAATCCTTTCATTCCAACCGTTCTTGTTCTCTAAGTAAACATCACCGACTCATCAACTTTCTTCATCAGTTCAGTTTACTCGCCAGGAAAGGAAAAAAAGGACGAAACAATCGTTTTCGACTAAGAGGTTCATATTAAATGATCCCGAAGTACTGTGCTCAGAAGAAAGCGGAGGAAGAGATTGAGGGGGCCCTTCTCCCGTCTTGCCCTTCATAATCCAGAACATTTGCAAAATTGTATGAGATCCGATGTTTTGTTTGTGTTGCTGGTTTTAAGAAGAGAAGACTTTTATTAATTTAAATGGGCTGCAAATTATTCTACGATGGTTCATTATTCAAGGTTTACCTCATTCGGGTGAAAAACGTATCTCTGAGGTATCCAATACCTAATAAAACAATTTAAATATAATATAATCAAAGTACTTCTTTGTCAAAATATACATTTTTACCAATTCCCTCGTAAATGGTCCCTCTCATAAATCCAAAAAACTCGCAAATTGAGAAATTTCTCCGATTTATCACGAATTTACAGTAATGTTGATTAGTTTTTGACATTTCCAATGTGCTCGACATGTTTTGCAATCTGAATCCACGAATTCATATCTTCTTTCGATCGGAAAATCATCTGTTAGATTTACGCCATCATATGAAAGATCCGTCTTCAACCTCAATCTTCATCAACTTCAATGTATTTGGTTGTTAGATTGACTGATAAGTCTTGCTGTGATGATTGAGCGTTGGACATGCCTTTTTTCTTCACACTTGCACTTGTATTCATTTCGGACATTGGCTTAAAACTTCTCAGAGACCCTGCGGTCACTTGTCCGCTAGGTGAGAGGCTCTTTTGTGAAAGAGTGCTCAAATTGAGCTTAGCAGATGGAGGCACGCTTCTTTTTGATAAACTTTTGCTAGAGAGAGAGCGTATGCTGGAGGCGTTTGAGACTGAGATGGCATCTTCTTCGAAAAGGAAGCTTTGAGCTTCATCTAAAAACTCGTCCATTTCGTTCTCCTCGCACGAGTACTCCTCGTGATATTTAGGTAGAGCTACGGTCGGCGTCGAGGACATAGCCGGCGTTGTGGTTGCTGAATAATCTTCTGGGCATATGTCATCTTCTTCTTTATCTGCAGAGAATGATGGCTGCAACACGTGTCGATTTACTGCGATTTCTCTCCTTGGAAGATAAACTCCGCTTGGTGACTTAGTTGGAAACAGTTTTCCCTTGCTGAATGGAGTCACTGGAGGTTCGGCTTTCTCAAAAAGGGTCAACCACGAGTTCGCCCAGCTTGGGGCGTATTTTTCAAGGTCTGGTTTGGATTCTTCCTTGCCTGAGCCAATCACAGGTAACTTTTTCATTCGTAAAATTTTCCTCGCTCGGTATCCTCGCCAGGCTCGCTGCACTACGATCGCGGCATAATGAGCTTGCAGGTAGGTGACGCGGTGCCTCTTCAGAAACGCCATCATTTGATCTGGGTGTTCGTCGCGAATAGTGAACATGTTTTTGTCTTTTTTTATGTACTTCTTCAGCCCTGAGATGCCTTTCTTTAGCATCTTGATGTTTTTTCTGGCAAAGTATCGCCGAAGCGCTCGTTGAATGACTCGCACAGCCCAGAGCACTTTTTCAGGAGACGTTTTCAACGTGACGCAATATTTCATGAGCTCATTGTCCAAGGCATCGTCGACTATTTTGATTGCGTCTTTGGCCGCTTCTCTTGTAATCTGCAGTGCCGCAAGGTATTCTGCTATAAACGGTATAATCTGTTCAGGCTGAGCTCTAAGAACCTCGCGAGATATGTCGGTTAGCAATTCGTGTAAGCCTTCTGGCAGAGGGTACGCTCCTCGTTCGCCTTGTACTTGCAGGGTGTAGTTCATTCGATTTACTCTTCGAGTCTTCACAGTGGAGTTCCGATGATTCCCGTTTTGTTCATTATGATGTTGACGTTTCCTAAAAGCAGTTCATTGGTTACTTGGAGTTGTAATTTAACCGGCCCACATCACCGCTTGTGGAGCTTGTTCCTAAAGCGTAATTTTTCTATACCCCAGCATTTCCTATTTTCATTATTCTTCAACCGTATTTGGTGAAAGAATGATGTTAAAAACTGTGTTTAATTGAAAAATTCGTGTGTTTTGTGATTCCCATTTTGCTTGCATTACTTGAAAACCTCTAATACGTATTTCCAAGCCACCTACTTTTATATTAAACAAAGTTAATATGTTTTGGAATTGCGAGTCGCAGAGAAGAACCTAATAAAAGGAGAGAAAAAAGCCACATCCCCTTGTGGCTTGATTGCGCCGTGAGAACACGTGGATATGTTCTAGCTGGCTGAAGGGCGTTAGCGAATGAGATTAGCTTCCTGTTTTCCACTCCCTTTGGTGAATTTTCGATGGAAACTAGTCCTTATAGGAGACTCAAAGTTGCGATCTTGTTCTTTTCAAAAACTGATAATTTATATATTTTCCAGAATTTCGTTACTGAGACAAATCGTAAAAACCAGTTTGCTCGCTCAAATATTACCCGTGATTTTTCTTTTTTGGACCAAGAAATTGTCCTCAATGTTTATACATTGAGATGTGGAACGGAATGGTGGAAAAATATTTTACCTGGTAAGCAAACTCCTCCTCTCAGTTGTATTCATATGACCGAATGAAGTCCATTCATTAGTTCCAGAGTCGGGAGCAGATTTTTTCCTAAAAAATTACTATTCCCTCTTAGTTTTGTGCTCTAGTTTGCCTCCTAGTCGGCCAATCGTTTTTTTATCCAGTCCTTTTGAAATCCGATACTAACGATCAGCCTGGTGGGGGTAGCCCTCTTCAACTCGTAATTTCTTCCCGACTCTACCTTCAAAGTGAATTGGTACCGACATTTGGTTATACCAACCTGACACAATCTGTTTGGCGTATCGTTTGTCCAAATGGCCAAATTCGCATTTCCATCCCGAAGTTACTCTTTCATCATGACGTTTGAGAGATCGTTAGAAGCGGCTCTAGTAGTTGACCGCAACTCGAAATTTACAGTCGTTCCCGACCTCGTAACTTGAACCAAGCGATTGAAGACCGTTGGGCGAGCAGTGGGAACGACGGGAAAACGTACCCAATCGCTGCCGTTTTATCTCCAGCCGCTACCACGGTCCGGGCATTTGACACGAGTCGAACCGATCGGCTTTTGATGCTCTCTCACACCTAACTGGCAGTACCAGGCGGAACGGGGATCAATTACCGCGGAGGTGGATTGATACCCGTCGATTGTTCTTCGTCGATGAGGGTTGACAGCCCCCTTTCCAGTACAGATATTGCCCCAGTTCACCGCCAAAACCAACTAGACCCTCTCCTTTTGTGTTCGATTCGTCAGCCAATCAGTCCGTACCAATAAATACCGGTAAGAACGAACCGTATTTACCTCCTTGACGTGGCACCTTCTCGTGAGCTCATTTCTATTTCATGCTCCGACTCCCTTCCAGTTCTATTTTCGAAAGAGACTCAATCGATGACACAGGAAGAATGCCATAATACCAACACGGTTCCTAGGAAAGTAATACTTCTGACCTCTCAATTTTTCTCATTTCTCCATTGGCCATTAGAGCCCGTCGACGATGGATTAAATTCTCCAGATTATCTCAAAGTCATGCGTTTCAAAGTTCGAGTTGCCAACCGCCTCACGTCACGACTAAGCAATATTCCAAGTCACTTAAAACATTTCGAGACCTACTGGACTACCGGCTTGAACCCCTGCCGTTTATTTCATCTTTCTTCCCCAAACATTTAAACGTGCTAGAAGAAGTTTTTTTAAATTTTCAGAATTATCATGTTGAATGGTTTGGTAGCCACAGAGGGAACTATGGGTTTGGACTAACCTTGCGATCTTTGATGTATGCAGGCTCCGCTAATATTACTCCTTGTATCCAATCGTTGCTCTTATTGGTCATTACTAGATCTCGCGTACTGAGGTAGAGTGTGAGTTTATTGTTCGGCGACGATTTTTTGTACACCCTGAAACACATGAAAACATTTGGATTAGGTATTCTATTTGGTATGATGCTTTTCATGAAGGAGGATAGCGCTTGCTTTGAAAGCAGGTAGGTATAAATAGTAGGTCTCACAGTAGGTTAGAATGATTTCTTCGCACGTCTGCTGTTGATAACCTTTCAAAACAAGGGAATGAGAGCGAAAACTCGAGGAGAGAATGAGCAAAGTTGTCAGAATTTATTGGGAGCAAATGCGCACAATAACCTGTTCGATAAAATCCCGTTTCTCTTCTCTTTCATTTAAACATCTAAACTCACCACCTGTCATTCCTTTGAGACTTTCAATGTTTTGTTACAAATACCTGTTTCCAACAGGTTCTGTATTAATAAGCGATTGAAGTCTGGACAGAAAAACGTTTCAATAAGAGGACAAATCATTTTTAAAGTAATATTCCATTCAGAAAAATATTTCCAACGTTATTTGCAGTAACTCTACATAGTTGGTCGGCAAGTTAGCGAAGGTACCATCGGTTTAACTAACTGGGCATTTTTTTTATCGACAACGTGAAATTTCAATGACTTTTTTTCCCCCAAGTTGGGTTGAGGAATAGTGGAGGGGGTCGATAGATGGGAGTGGAAAAGTTTGACAATAAAGTCCCCGTGAAAGTACTGGGATGTTTTCAGAGGAGGGCATAGTGAATGGCAGGAGTAAGGAGCTGCTGGCAAAGACTCTCTTGCACTATACAGAGGAAAGACTTGGTTATTGGTGGGCTCCTTCTTTTGGGTTGGAGTATTCACTAAAGTGCCACTCAATTCTCATTTTTCATCCGTTATAACAATCGCTGATTGTGGCTCATTGTGTCAATGTTATTAAGCGGCAGAAATAAATATTTGAATAAAATTAATTGTTGCCGCATCGAGTCCAAGTTGGCAACATCCGTCTGTTAAACGATGCTACTACGTATGACCATTGACGCATTGGCCATGCCGTATTTCTCACCGCCCAGATGGCAAGGGTGTGTTGTACAAGAGTGATTAAATTATGAACGAAGTGGTTGTTTTTGAATTATAAATACTTGAAGGTTTTGGTCGTTGAATCGATAAACGCTTCAAGCTTTCGCCCCTGGTTGCCTGTGTTGAAGTTGGCTGTTGGCTCTACACCGACCAAACTTCCATCAGAAGAACTTCTATTGTTTAGAACCAATTAATGTAATTGCTCGTTGGCTTTTTGACGCCCTGTGCACTGTCCTATTGTGTTAGGACCAGGAAGGGGTTGAGATGGCTAAGAAGAAAATGGCTGGAAAACAATGTTGACGGACACAAAAGGTCAACGCTAGACCACTTCACGAGGTTCCCATTCATTTTAGCTACGTCTACACCAATGTAGCCACGAAAGAACAAAGTTGTTTTCACTTGGTTGATTCACTGTGGGACGAGTTACTACCATTAAATTATCGTGACCCCAAGCCAAGAGGTGATATGGTACATAACTTGGCACGTTGTAGCTGGGTTTGCAGTCTCATCGAGTACCGAGAAAAACTTTTCGGGGAACTTTCTAGACTTTAGTCGTCGCCCTCGGGCTAGGAATTGTTTGTTATGAACGATTGGTTCATTGAAACCAAACGCGCTTCTGACCTTGGAGGGGGGACTTTATTATTTAGCACATTTTAGGATATAATATATCCTACATCTACATCTACATATTATGTAGAATAGAACGTATAATAGTTACCGGTCGGATCGTTCCGCAAATGAATAATGATATTAATAATCGTGACGTGCTGTGGCATTCCGCTGCTAACCGAGCGCACTGGAAATTTCTCAACGATCCGAATAACTCAGTTACGCGTCTTGGAAAATTTACCACAAGCATATACAAGTATGTGGTGTATCGCGTGTAGCATGTAGGTATCTCACCCTGGTGCAAATTCGCCGTGGATAGCTAATTTCGTTGCGACGGGTTCCTTGAGTAGTAGTCGGCAAAACAGCTGAGGATATTGGCTCGCAAGGGGTTGATTGCTTAAGTAACAAGCTGCTTGATTGCCGTCCTCCTCCTACCATCTCACAGCGTCCTTTAACTTTCCGACCCGACCCAAATTGTCACATAATGATCCTTTCAGCTCGTAATTGCATTGTTATAAATAATCGACTCTTGATCAGCAATATCACCTTGCCATTGACGTTAATAGAATGACGCAAAATATTTTGATGACGACACTCAATTTTCGTTCAGTCGACCGGGGAATCCTTGTAGGTAAAATGTAAAATTGCGTCCGCGAAAGTCTGAAAAACAGCTCCGTTTGATCGGTTTTGAATCATATCTCACTACTCTCATGATCATTGTATAAGTGATTAATCCTTGAAAAAGTTGATAACTGACGTAATCAAATTTCTTTAATATTCCCTTCTTTGCTAGCAGTTGTACATCATGTGGAGCCTATGAAACGAGGATAATACCAAATGCTACTGAATGAATTACGTATAGAATCAAGAGTGTGTTGTTGTCGCTGTAGTTATTTTCCTTCGATCTAGCAAGAAAGCGCTACCGGTAATGAGGTCGCTATTGCTCCCTGGCAAAGCAATCTCCACCTTATTCACTCTACCCTGGCGTAGCGACTATAAATATTACCAACGTTTGTGAAAAAGACTGCTTCCTTCGCAGATAAAGTAGGTAAAGTGCTCGGTGTCTTAACAGCTTTGAATTCATACCAAGCGATCAGATCCATTATCATGCAACAGATTATTGCTGTTGTCGAACCTACACGCAAATGGTTTTCAAGTGGTTGAGATACGATAATTTCTCAACGATGGAATAATGCCCAACGAAATTGTCCACAATCCCTCTCCTATTCAATTTTCTTGACAGGCCATAACCTCGCGTAATATGTGAACGCTTCGAATTTGCGATCGAGTTTTTGTATTATGTATGCGAATGTAAAACGATGGTAATCCTGCGATCCCTTTTTCCTCAGGCGGCTGTTCCATATGCATGAAGAACGAAAGTGTCGCCGTAGGGGAGATCAATTAGAATAGCTACAAATTATTCCGCAATGTTTCGTTATTACAGACGGTTTTCTTGACTGCGATATCGTTCATTCGAGGTCCCGAGAAAACGTACCAAATTGAAACAAAAAAAGTTGATGAAAAGAAGAAAGAAGAAAGGAAAAGAAAGAAATGAAGAAAGTTGAAAAAAAAAGTTACCCATTTATTCCCACTTTCAGTACCCAAACGGAGTTTATGCGCAAAAAATCTGATTTTTTGGGGCATTTTGAATGCTCTTTTGGATGACGGTGAACGAATATTCTTTATTTGAATCGTAAATGGTGAACGTTTGGGAAGGGTAAACAACTATTTTTTAACTCTACGAAAACATGGATGTTTTATTTCAATTAGATATTAAGGTGAACATTTCGAGAGTAATTCAAAAAATCATCCACTTATTCCTTTGTTTGATACGGGAAACGGGCGAAACTCGTAAAAACCGTCTATTACTAGATTTTTGATACGTCAGAAATTTGAGTGGTTACGTAGTTACGTATGAGTACTAGTAGTTACAAACGTGAAAATCATCTTTGTATGTATAGACTCACCGTTCTGTGGCGATTCTCTCTTCAAGACGTCCAATTCATTAGGAGAGAAGACTACTGTGTTTCAACTCCTGCTATCTCATGAATATTCACGGATGCCTAAGCTCTCCAAACCCTTCTTTCCTTTTCGGGAAATCCTACTCAACTCGTGAAAAAGCGACACGGACGTTTTTCCGTGCCAGAATAACAGGTGCTGACAACTGAAGTGGACGCTATTTCCATATTTTAGGATTTTTTTTCTGTTCGTTATTGATTGTGTGTCGTCGATTTTTGACGTTCTATGTTGGTTGGGTTACCCCGTATCTACCGTAAATTTTTATCTCATTCCGGCTGGCGAGGATGAGTTCGTTATGCACTCATGTAGGAGATCTGTTCATTATCCGCTACTGTCAGACTGCGGAGGTCAGAAGGGTGAATCGGATTATATCGTGATCCGAACGTCAACGATTGAAGGAGTGGTCCTCATGGTAATTACACGAGGTTGATTCAATTGACTCCTCACTCGAACCAACCTGGGGGTGTGCTAATGAATGTTTCGTGCTGATTATATTAGTTAGAAGAACCCACATCGAGGAGATCCATACACAATGCAATTCCGAAGGTAAATGACCTTGTGACTTCGGTTTTGGTTAGTTAATCCATAAAATCAACCTGTTTTTATGAAAAAGTAAAAAAAAAAATGTCTGGGCATTTCAAAATGTCTAGATCAAAATGAACAGATGTCCGTACGCCGTACGCCGCCCACGCGGATTTTGGTGGTAGACAATTTTCTAAAAATATGAAATCTGGGTCAGGGGTCCGTTTTCGGTTCTTGTTGGTCCTTGAAACTTTTCAGCTCAATTGGACCACCTTCGAAAGTGGGTTTTCGAGTTTTCTGGTACTTTAGCGTGTGGGGTATCATTTTCCACAAAATTTCGAACCCTGAATCGATTGAAACGGGTCCAGGACGCGCCACACCCACCGTTTTCCCCCATTTTACCTATGTTCAACATTTTCGAAGACTAGGCGAGTAGGTATCGTTTTCCATTAATTTTTGGAATTGATTGGAATGCTCCTGGTCCGAGGAAAACCAACCCCTGTGAATGATTTTGCAGCGTTTACTAACGTTGTGAGTAGTTTCTGTCCATATTTATTTATCTGAGATTAACCCGAATAGATTTGATAACTCAGTACAGAGCCGCCGTAACTGATGGGACCTGTTCCGTGGCCCTTATCAACTACACAAACAAAGTACTAACATAAGAGCAAACAATCGAACATTAGCGACAGCTGCCCAATGCCAGGAGATACGGTGCAGATTATTTTCTCTCCGATTTCCCTAGTCTCTTCCCGACTTTTGGCAGGGCCTCGTAGGCATTTTCGCGTTTTCCTGAAAACATTCTGCCCCAAACAAGAGGCTTACAAGGCGTGGATTACGCCATAATCAAGGAAGACGGTTGATTTTACCTTGCCCGATATCATTCTTACGAGGATCATGTTTGATTCAACCATGAGGTTCACATACACCTCTTTCATCAAAAGGGATTCAGAGGAATTGGATAAAACATCTTTGCCGTACTGAAATGGTCTCGTTCTTCCACATTCATTTGGTTCGAAATACGAAGTTCCGCCTCTTCACCAGAGATCTCATGCGGATCCTCCATTTTCCTTCGTCACCCTTTGATGTCGTATCCGCACGACATCCTCTCCAAAAGGACATTTTCTTTAGTGACAAATGTTTGTATAATTCTTCTATTCATTCTTGACATGTCAATCCATCGCAAAATCAGAAGGAAACTCAAATGTTAGGAGTTCACTCGGGACCCTCCCGAGATAGCCCTCAAGCTTTAATGCGGAGCATGCTTCAGATTGCGCTTGTAAGCCCACTTTAGCCGGAAGAACTTAACTATAGTGTTTCTTATGCGAGGCTTCCATACCTACTATGGCAGCCAATTAAATAATAATTGAGAACTTTTCTCCCATAATCAAAGAATCTGAGCCGGGAAAGTTAGTTTTCTCTCCGCAACAGGAGATTCCATCTCTATCTGATTCCTAAGAGAGCGTTTTCAATATTCTTAAATGCATTCATGCTTGAATGACCGGGCTATATTCCACATGGGTATTTCCAATGGCCGACTGTCATCTCGAGGACTTCATATTCAATACAACTCGACGCTGCTTTTTTTTATTGGCCTCTAAAACAACTTTACGGCTCTTAACTCGTTTATATCCGTTGAGACAACTTTTTCCGATTGGCTCTCCGCCCTGTTGATTTCCTTTCTACCCCCATCCCTTTCATCATCTTTTCTCCCAGCTACCTTAATAAAAATAAAGGGTTCCGTAAAGCTCGGATCGTAGGCGATGGTTTCATTCTGAAATGTGTCTTCTTTTTCTCTAGTGCTTTCACATTGATGGTCTTCTGCATTTCTATCTTCTACTTCACGCCTTAAACTGATCCTCCCGAGAGTGAATTTTTCGCTCCCTTCTTATCCCTTTCCAAGCACAATGATGATTACACAAACAAAAACAAATTATTTTCAAGCTTGATTTTTGTATTTTTTCTGAGCTCTGTGAGTAGATATCTAAATTTCGGAAGGATCAGTTTTGACAATAAATGTTGATACATTTTTCTTTGTGCTTGCTGAGCATTTCGCGGCTATGAAATGTATAAATACTTTATAGTATTTATTCGCTACTACTCTTTATAGTTGTTTACAAGAGTATGTGCTGAAAGAATGATATACCCTACCATTTGATAGTTCGTGCTTATATGAAACTTGTCGCTCACCTCTGAGAACTCAATGCGTCCGAAGAGCTCCTGAAACAGAAACAGTTGAGTTGGTTATATATGGATTACAAACAGTGATGCAATATTTTAATATTGCCCTATTGTCAGTTGATTTGCGAGATTTTGGTGTTGTGACTCCTTCAATGTACCTACTTATTCCTAAATTATTATACAAATGTTACCATTTTGAAAGGAATTTTTACATTAACCTTCAACATTTTTCTTAATATTTGCGCTTTTACTCGTATATGGACTTCCAGTCTTCCTTCCTTCTTGATGATTTTAATGAGGTCAGATTGGCCATCACCGTTCTCAGCCGATGAGAGTACCTATTTCAAATATTTCTTTTGATAAAATGTTTTGCTTTATTTTGTTCCGCAACTCGCATTTAATCCTGCATCGGGCGTTCAGTTGGTTTTTTTTAATAATTTTTTTTTTTTTTTTAACTTCTTCTGCCCTTGTTTCACTATTTTTCTTTTAAAAGGTACAGAATGGCGGAAGCCGAATGCCCCTCATTAGTGAGGTATCTCTCATATCCTTTGGCGGAGTAGGAAAACACCCTTTGTGCGACCGTGTGCATTTGTGTGTACATGTATTGACTATCCAAAAAGGTCCTTTCTCCCCACCTGGGTTGTATTGTCCCCTGTTTTCAGCCCTATCCAGCAGCTTTTTTCAATCTACAAAACGAATATCTATAGATACTCTCTTGTTTGTCGACGTGAGCATGATGAAAACTCTCTCTTTCGTGCCCGCAAACTCTCCTCTCGTTATTCTTCTGGTCGACGACGATTCCAACAGGAGGGCTGAAAACCAACCAGATTCATCCACTCGTAGGAATTTAATGTTTCACTGGAATGTCTATAGAACGAAGAAACTCCCGTATGCCACATTTTTACAACGTCAAGTGTGTTAGAAATCCCGTACTAGAATGTTTCTCCTTCGACGGCTCTCATGTTGGTCCGTATTTCGTGAGAGCGTACCCAAGGTACGGTGGAAACATTCCTTTGATCCCTACCGTAAGTTGGTTGAAAGGCTGAAAGCAATCATCGTTCAATATCCTCTGTATGATGAGGAAACGTCTGCATTGAAGCTCTTATGCGAGAGGAGGTTCAAACTTTACCAAAATCGCTTTTGGCCATTCAGCCAGTTGCGAACGAATCATTGATCGAATTACTTTTTCTTCGAATCTAGTAGCTTTCGCGCTTGTTGTGTGAAGTTCTTTCATATAAACTGAACGCAGCCACAACAGGAAAGTACAGGATAACAGTTGACGTGATTGCAAGTAATTTCGCAAAAACGCAACTGCTCTTCGGTGAAAAAGAACTCCTTGAATAGGCTCTTGAAATCTGATTCTGAAAGAAACGTCATTTATTTTGCAATAAATATAGAACTCATCCTTGGTGAAGTAAAAGGGGAAGGGAAAACAGAAAAAAAAACCTTCCGCCCAACATTGACCACTTAACCACCCTCTGAGAGATCTCATGAATTGAATGAAGGTCTGATTCAAGATTATGCTTTCATTGCGTTGTTCATTCCCTTCTTTCTTAGGGGGAAGGATGGCTTTACTTTAGCGTTATCTGCTTGTCATCTGACAAATTTATCACTCTTTTAGATTTCCTCTCCGGGAACCTCTTATAGGAAAAGAGCTGTGATTTGAGAGGAAGCGAGGAGCCATTCATGGCGTTAATACGTGATTCAACCCTTTAGCAATATTTCAATAACATGGAAGTGGAACGTGAGTTATATTCTATCAACCGCTCATTTGTTAAGTCCAATTATAATGTAATTTGCCTTTTTTCGAGCAGATCGTTCGAGCCTCAAGCAGGTTCAATTGAAAATTTGATGAAGACTGAGGTGAATAAATTCGTACTTAGGCCTTATTCATATTCCCACTGAAAATGATCAGTGTCTACATTTTATTGTTGACCGTGTTCTAAGATCAGAAAATTTGGACAGTAAATGAATTCTTGTGTACAACTTCACAGCGTCAGTGTAACTTCAGACAGGTTGGATCTCCGGCTAAACTCTCAATAGTTAATCGACGTTAAAAGCAACCACAACAACTTGAGAAACTTGCTCTCTTTTGATGACATCTCTCTCCTATGTCCCTCTGCCGGAACTTAACGTGAATCAGGGTGCCCTTAGTGAGCCAACGCCTCCGAGGAAACACAGCACGCTCTGAACGTCCTTGTGACAAGAGGTCATTGTGGTAATAATCTCAGGAGAAAAGAAAAACCCATGAGGAATGACGAATGATCCTCTAAGGAACCAGAGACGAGATTACGCATCGCAACACGTCTGGGTCGAGTGAAATTAATCCGGGCGAGAGTAATCCTCCTAGGGACCACGTTTATCCCGAGGGTTCGCTAAAACTTCATTTCGACGAGTGCGTCAGAGCTGAAAGAGTAAACAATCCAAAAATGGTAGTTGAGGTAGTCCCGTGGAATGGGGATAAAGTGAATTACACAGGAAGTGTCGTTTTTCCCTATGGCGGCGTTGAGCCCTTTTCATTTTTCATCTCTATAATGCCAAAATGAAGATTATGGCAAACAGTGGGAGAAGAGGCTAGGAAAATGCCGGCCTATATTGTCTGGAGAGGAGTAATTGAGACGTGAAAAGAGCATGGGGAGTGCTACCGAGTAACCTGCATTCAAAAAGAGCATTGATTCAGAACCGAGCGGATTGGAGGAGAATGGAGTCATGAATGTTGTACGAAACGAGAGAGCTCACATTGTGCTCGTGGATTTCTCACTCTGCAATATCCTGCGTTCAAGTAACGAAGAATGGATGGAGAGGTTGGACGAATTTCCACCATCGAGATACTAATTGAATGGGAGATCAACATCGGATTCAGAAGCGGCTCGACTAACGAGCTTTGGAACTTCTGCCGATTTATTGCTGCTATTTCCATAGAAGATAATCTCGTAGAAGGGTTACTGAAGGAATTTATTTCCATGAGAAAGGAGTCAGAACGCCGAGGTTTATTAATAACTTCATCGTGGCAAACCACTTTTTTCCACACGCGATATCACGCTATCTTTGTTGTCTCGGTGTTTCCCTGCTGGCTTAAACCACCGTCTAAGGTACTTATGACAACATGAGCTACAACTACCACCCGGCAGCATCTTCAGTGTCCTCGACCTGAAGTGATCCCTTCAAACTCCGCGATGAAGTGGGCCTTTTCTGAGCGACGGAAATACTCGTACGACGACGCTGGCAATAACTAGATGGAACAACAGGCAATAAGTGGTGGAACAACAGTCCGCATTGAATCAACAACCGTCATTCGAGCTAGGGATTCCATTCTCTGGAGTTGTGACGATATGTGAGGATTGTTCTACATCATGAATGAAATGAATTCTGTTTGCTAAACGTGATCTGAATTCCGTAGATTACTTGGTGCGGCCACATACCATACCGCCTCGAACAAACAATGGCTCAATATTGATAAATGTTTTCCTTGTTTTGGTCGACATTTAATTTTCGGAGGCTCATCATTGCAGTTCTACACATTTACTTAAAAATGCAAAATATTTAATTTTTTCTGCGTAGAATTAAATGAAGAATTATTCTCACCCCCAACCCTTGGATCTCCCCCTACACGGAAGGCAGCGCTCCAGCATAAGTTTCCGTGATAACCCAACACAGAAAATATAACACAGAGCTTGTCGGGAAGGTGACGCCCATCTTATGTCGTATTTCCTGATTTCCTTTTTATGAGGAACTCACTCCATGACCCGTAGACAGCACTGGTTAATCCGGTATCCCAGCGCGCAGCCCGACCCTCACCTACTTCTCCTTTTCTTCTACTGTCGGAAGGTTGGACTTCTGCCCGCTTTGGAGTTTCCTTTCCGTTCCTGGAGGGCGGAAAAAGAAGACGTGCTCGGACTTTCCAACAGTGCGGATTAAAGTTTTCCTTACTTCGAGGAAATCCTGCTACATTTTATAACCGACCTCCGCTTCTAATGGAAGAGCCATGCAGTTGCAAAATGTAGTTAGTTACTTCCAGTTTTACATTGGTCCATGAGAACATATACGTACTGTTTCTTTCTTAACAGCAAGAAATAGTACTACCACATTAGCTGTTGCGCTTACTTCGAAAAAGAGAGAAAAAATCTGCAAATTATTACACACGGGTTGGTTATTCCTCGAATGGGGGAAACAGTGGATGTGGCGGGTCCCGGACCCATTCCAATCGATTCAGGGTCCAAAATTTAGTGGAAAATGATATCCCACACGCCATTCGTCCTACTCTAGATTAAACCGTGGCGCAAGTGGGTAGCGCGTTCGGCAGAAACCGGAAGGTTCTCGGTTCGAGCCCCCAGGTGGGTATTTTTGTTTTCTGATTTAGTTTTTTTTTTACCCATAAATTGACCAATTACTTTTCTAGTGGGTGCCAATCGTTCTGGGACCAATTTCATTGGATTCAGCGTCCAAAATTTAGTGGAAAATTGTACCCTACGCGCCTAGATCGTCCAAAATCTCGAAAAATCCATTTTTCAAAAAACACATTTTGACCCCTACCCCGCCCAAATTTGGTCCGATCGGGCTGAAAAGTTTCGAGGACCCGTCTCGGCCGGGAACAGACCCCTGACCCAAATTTCAGATGTTTAGAAAATTTTCTACTACCGAAAACGGCGCGGACAATGGACGGCGTACGGCGGACGGACATTGACCTTTTCTGATCTAGACACCATAAAACGTCCAGAAAAAATTTTTGAGCCGAATCGGAGAGGTTGACCATTATCATGAAAACATAGGTTGATTATTCAAGGAATAACCAACCAAAAACGGATTTGTTAGAGAAAAGTTTGCTTGTACATGAGCCCACGTAACTCGGCTTCCACTTGATGACACATTTAGTTCGGCTAGTTCATTTTAAAGGAAGTTATGTCTTTTTCAATTTATACTAGAGTGGTTTTATTGCAAATCTTTTAGTTTTCCAGTTAGAACATCAACTGCAAAAAGTCAAAAATTTTCACGATATGTATTAATAGTTTGGTAATTTTGATAATCAGAATCACCCGATGGCTGGCCTATTTATTCAAAATATTTGTTCCCATGCGCTCTTCAAGAGCTATAATACCTTCACGTTGTGTTTGTGAAAATGCTCTTTTGGTTGGTTATTCCTTGAATAATCAACCTATGTTTTCATGATAATGGTCAACCTCTCCGATTCGGCTCAAAATTTTTTTCTGGACGTTTCATGATGTCCTGATTAAAGAAGGTCAATGTCCGTCCGACGTACGCCGTCCGCCGTCCATTGTCCACGCCGTTTTTGGTAGTAGAAAATGTTCTACAAATCTGAAATTAGGCTCAGGGGTCTGTTCCCAGCCGAGATGGGTCCTCGAAACTTTTCAGCCCGATCGGACCAAATTTGGAGGGGGTAGGGGTCAAAATGTGTTTTTTGAAAAATGGATTTTCGAGATTTTGGGTGATTTAGGCGAGTGGGGTGTCATTTTCCACTAAATTTTGGACGCTGAATCCAATAAAATGGGTCCCAGAACAATTGGCACCCACTGGAAGAAGTAATGGGTCAAATTGGGTATTTATTACCCAATTTGATTATGTGTTTTCGGGATTTCTGCTACCTAGGCGTGTGGGGTATCATTTTCCACTAAATTTTGGACGCTGAATCCAATGAAATGGGTCTTAGAACAATTGGCACCCACTGGAAGAAGTTATGGGTCAAATTGGGTAATAAATACCCATGATTATGTGTTTTCGGGATTTCTGCTACCTAGGCGTGTGGGGTATCATTTTCCACTAAATTTTGGACGCTGAATTCAATGATGTGTGTCCCAGAACGATTGGCACCCACCGGAAGAAGTTATGGGTCAAAATGGGTATGTATCCACCCATTTTGTATGTGTCAGGATTTCTGGTGCCTAGGCGTGTGGGGTATCATATTCCACTAAATTTTGGACCCTGAATCGATTGGAATGGGTCTGGGACCCGCCACACCCACTGTTTCCCCCATTCGAGGAATAACCAACCCGTGTGTAAGAATTTTCAGATTTTTTGGAATTCACGGTCGTTCATTCGTTCACCTGATCATACTCCCAAGGGAGTTGATGTACATGAGCTGTCATGGTTGCAAAAACTCTCTATTGTTGTTATAGTGATGTTATAGGTGATGTTTGTCTTGAAACTGAATGTTCTTAGGTTAAGAGGTTACTGAACTTCTGCGTTTAAACGAATTGGCATCACTCTGTCTCCCTTTGCTCCGAGATTCTACTTATTACTTATCTCCAAGTCAAAATGACTTACTAATTTTCCTTCAAACGATATCCTCCCACCTTCAGCCTGAGTTTGTCTTTTCCCCACCCTTCTTGGTCGAGTTTACGTGCCAGTAGGGATGAGTTTTCCAAGCAATTACATTTCCTTGAGTCGAGAAACGTAAACCCGCTTGTTCCACCGTTCTCTTGTAAAGTGGTTTTTGCTACTTTGCGAGGTTTAATTCAAAGTGTACGTCCCTTGTCTGAATTCGAATGATCCTCCGTGATGATTCTCGTTTTCTGCGTGGGTTTCTCCCTGGAGAACATACCTAGAGATGCCAATAATGTAGCTGAGTCCTTAGGAGGTATCTCGTTTAAAATAATTGAAAATGGCGATATATCTTTCTTCACAGTTAGGTCAGCGTAAAAGAAGTATTAATATTAATAATTTTTTAATATCTGATTGAAGAAAAGCCTTTTAAGTGGGTACGAATGATGAGTTTTTCATATTTTTCCCCACTTCACTTTCTAAATTACTAGGAAAACGAAGCCCCTTGAGTCAATGTATGAAACATAATATAAATTAGTAGAGGGCAGGAGGGCAGATAATATTCTGGGAATCGTAAGTACCCTGCATTTCATCCGGCTTAGGATGTCCATGAAGCTTGAACTGAAATTCCATCGTGAGAAGTTGAAACTCACCGGTGCCATATTTCCGTTGAATCTCGTCTCTCCTCAACTGACTGCCGTCTACCGAATTTCTCCCATCCGTTTCCTCGTCTCCTCTTTGGTAGCAACCAACTTCCGCCACCGAACAAGTCTTTCAACATCCTCACGAGAAATAAGTACACGGATCACTCAACTGGAAACGCGACGGAATGAAATGTTCCGACGACACATTGCGCGCGCTAAACTGTCCCGAACAATGTCGACAAGTTTTTGATCGTTATGAGACTAGCACTTTCCCTCGCGATGGGACCCGTTTCCCACTTTTCTGACTGATATTACCTAGGTTAACTGCTATTTTGGGGGGCGAAACCGTTTCTCGTTTTCAAACCTCGTCCTTGCACTGAGCCGTTTCATCAGGCGTTCGCGTTCTACTTTCTATACACACTAACCCCCACCCCACCCCGCACCTCCGATTCCCCCGTCACTATTATCACCGTTAACTTACACATTCTCCATCTGTTTTTGTGATACACAAGTCGGCGACACCTTGTTGCTGACTCCCCCATTATTGGTACCGCGTGTATTATCCCTCCCACAGCGCTCTTTACACCACAACTCGTTTGATGTTCTGCAACTTCTG
>CM034007.1:975865-997267 GCA_019603395.1 Cyrtorhinus lividipennis
CTATTGCCGAATTGTGTTCGAATTACTTTCTTCACTAAGACTTGGACAAACTGAGGGTTGTTTCTCACTTTTAAGCACGTAAATCCCAACCGAAAGTTCTATTTTTTGACGAATAACTGCATGTGCGAGTTCAGATAATCGATAATCTTTATGGAGTGAAGCTAAAATAATATAGGCTCATTTTTATAGATGTGTAGTGAATTCAATCAAGGCCGATCACTGCGGTTTTTTGACTATATTGAAATACAGAAATCAGTAGGATTTTTCACGATGATTAGGGGGGATCGTGGTGGGGAGGAAGGGGGGCAAAAAAATCTATAAAACTGCTTTATTTTCAAAATCAAACGTCCACAAAATTCTTTGAGGAGAAACAGTGAAATAAATAACTCATCCTATGCATAACTCCTGACACATCCAGGCGCGGATTCAAGGGGGGGGGGGGGGTCACAGTAGTCATGACCCCCCCGCAAACCAGGTAGAATTTTGAAAATTTTGAAAAAATTGGAGTAGAGTTTTGACATAAACGATCAAATTATGAATAAATATTGGATTGGAATAAAATGGACTTTATTGTTAAGAGATTGAAAAAGTGAGAAAATTTAGTTCATTTTGTTTGTTTGGTTATTTTTTTTTTTTTTAGCTTTTGATTTTACCCTGTGAATCCCCCCCCCCCCCCCCCCCCGAAAAAAAATTTCTAGATCCGCGCCTGAACACATCTCTTCTGGCATTTCTCAACAATAAGAACTCTGAACTTAGCTTGTCTTCCAGCCGGTTTCTCTTCTTTGGGGCCTAAAAATGACTTTGTTGACCCAGAAAATGCCAACTGGAACTTTTGATTTTTCCTGTTATGTTGACAACACTGTCATGGTGGGTGTGAACGTGATGTAAGAGGAAGGCGTGACGTCGGAAGGGGGCTCTTATCAGTCAGCTGATGATAGGCAAAACATACAATTTCCCCTAACTTGCCGTTAATAGTTCTAATCAAGAAGAGTGCTGCAAGGTGGCTCCTCTAAAACAGGTATCATTGTAGGCCAGCTTATGAGAAAAAATCACGTTCCACAAGAAGCAACAGATTTCTATTTTTCAGGCATCTAAACACAACAACAACTGCTCAACAAATGCTATAATCAATTATACTTTGTGGAAAAAGGCTATCTGTTTTAAATAACGTAAGATTTTGTATATTAAAACTGCAGAAAAACAATGAAATACCTATCTATCCAATTGAAGTCAGTAAGTGTTCGGTAAAATCAATAAAAACCGTTAAACTAACCTAGCGAACCTGTAAAACCTTGTTAGTTGAAGTTTTATCGAAAATAAGGATGAGACATGAACTCACACGCGCCTTGGCGACAAGGAAATAGAGGTATCTCGTCTCAATTCTACTTCTTGTTGACTTGTATAAACTCTTAAGTACCTCACTTTTTGTTAAAACCTCATAAATGTGAAAACAATCCAAATGATTGCTATAAATAGGAGGAAGTAACACTTTTATTGACGTTTTTCCCTCTTGGCTATCGATATTGTAACGATTTATGTTCTTTGTAAATAATTTATTACAATTGTTCACTCAAATACACTGTCTTTGTTCACAAACTTACACAATCACAAAGCACAATTCGCGGTAGTAGCGGTTGTCGCACTATTTATAACACAGCACGATTTATAACCCAATGTGTCTATATATTCGGACTCCGAATTGAACTGAACTGCGTTCCTGGGTCCCTTTTATACTGGCTGCCTTGGGTGAGAACCTTCTGGAACCTTCCCTGGTTCTGGGAACTTGACATGTTGTCTCGAGCTGACGGGAAGGTTCCAGCCAATTCAATAACGAATGTTCGAGAGCGACCCTTAGCCCTCCACAGGTCATTGACCTTGCAACGCCGGCCGCCCAGGAGACCGGCGCAAGTGCCAGCTCGTAACAATATATACCAAAATCAAGCTCGTTATGCAGAAATTACGCCATTTAGGATGTTTTCTCTCTTCTTATGTAAATTTTTCTTGGACATTGTATACATATAAGGTTTTACAGGTTCAATGAAACATCGAACATCGAAGGAAAACAGGAATTTTCTGATAGTCCCGGCATGTTCTCAACGATAGCAAAACATCAATCGATGTTTTTGTAACATCAATATCGATATACCTATCGAAAACCCACCCACGTGGTGGAGTACTTCTTACTGAATAATCTGGTGATGATCGCAAATGCGGAAATTCCTCCTGAAGCTCAATGAATGTAATCATATCATAATATTAATTCACACTTCTGATTTCCTGTTACACAAATGGCCGTTTTCCTTGTATTTCAGGTGATTTTCGAGCACAATATTGATTAACGTCAACTCGTGTATCGCGTAATTCTCTTCCAACTCGACGAGGTTTGTTTCAGTTTCGTGAAATTTCCCGTTTCCCTTAGCCGGCTTTCACACTCAGATAGGGCCTTTTCGCCGTTTGCTTTGCGACGATGTTCTGTTGACTCTCCCAAGTGGAAAAGCCTTCCTCCTTCTCTTCGGGGGTTTCGCACTAATTGAGAGGCCAAAACCAAGCTTGACGTTTTACCCTTTACCACAGACGACAACTTTGTGAGTTTAATTACTAACAAACATTGTCCTTTCTCGCATCTTATTGGTCGAGCCGATGATGACTGGGTGTGTCGTTCAGAACTTCCCTGGTGGTTTCGGATTTCGAATGCGGTAAGTAAGGAATAAGATCCTGAATTAAACTAATTATTCAGAGTAGGTTGATTAATTACTATTTAAAACTACCGCCTACGTACTCTGAGGACTGTTGCAAATGAATGTGTATTTCGAAGAATGGATTTTCAAAATCTTCGACAATATAGGCGTGTGGGGTATCATTTTCCACTAAATTTTGACCCTGAATCGATTGGACCGGGTCTGGGTCCCGCACACCCACTGTTTTCCCCATTTTCCCCATGTTGAAGAAATGAGTCTCTATGCTTTGATCTAAGCATCATGAAACCCCAGGAAAAATGTTTCGGGGCCGATCCCAATGATGGTCGACCCCAATGACCTTGGGTATTCATATGACTTGGTACGCATTTCTTCAACATAGGGAAAATGGGGAAAACAGTGGGTGCGGTGGGTCCCAGACCCATTTCAATCGATTCCGGATCCAAAATTTAGTGGAAAATGATACCCCACACGCCCAGGTACCAGAAATTTCGAAAACACATATTCAAAATTGGTAATATATACCCAATTTGACCCATAACTTCTTCCAGTGGGTTTCAATCGTTCTGGGACCCGTTTCATTGGATTCAGCGTCCAAAATTTAGTGGAAAATGATACCCCACTCGCCTAGATCGCCCGAAATCTCGAAAATCCATTTTTCAAAAAACACATTTTGACCCCTACCCCACCCAAATTTGGTCCGATCGGGCTGAAAAGTTTCGAGGACCGTCCTAGACCGGAAACAGACCCCTGACCCACCAATAGACCAACCAAACCAAAATTACACCGCCCCACCTAACAGAGGAAGTGAGTGCACCCCATCCAATAAGAGTTGCACTCATAAGATTACCCAGCGCACTTTTTGGGGATGTTGTGAAATGTACACCGATTGTTTCCAATAGAAACCGCCTAGGCGGAGACGAAGGGGTCGCCGAGTCGGGGATGTGTGTCAGAAAGAGGAAGTGAACCGAGTTCCCACGGGGGTGGCTCCGTTCCCCGCGCCCCGCGCTCGTCTCCGCCGGTGATACCGCCGTACGAAAAACCTCAGACGCCCACATTGCGGCGGGGCGGTTTTCGGTGAGCAACTGTTGATTGTTTACCCGTCTCCCCCCTATTCACTGAGTCTACGGAAATTCCCACACTTCTACGGAAATTACCCGTGCGCGATACTCACCCCCGAGCCACCGTCGCCGTAATTGTTACGTTGCTTCCGGAGTTGCTCCAGTAGGATTCAATCTGCCTATTCTGCTCAGATGGACTGCTGTAGCAGGTGTTCGGCTACCTCGTGCTGCAAACATTGAATCCGTGCGCGTTGTCCGTGTCCACTTATGACCAACCAGATGTCAATATTCAATCGCGGACGTATGTTCCAATAAGCCGCACGCTCATTCTTTCAAGACAGTAATAAACCTGTCTTAAATAGATTTTGACGTCAGCAGTGTAGATTCAGCAAACTGAAACTGCGTAGAAAAGCGATACCCAATAATACTATTGACATTGAAAAATCATTTTCCACTCCTATTTTGATCCAAACCCTCCTACTGTGCCATGAAATAATAATTGAAAATGTGCGGGCACAACTAACACCGCCTTCTAAAATCAACAATTTTCATAATTGAACGAACACGCTGAATTATCAACCAGTTGATGCGTCACGTATTTATGTACAGAGTTCGCACCCGCTCATCTTTGAAGATTAAAAACTCTTGGAACCACTTTTGAGCGGAGGGGTCGGGGAGTCATTAATGGATGATCCTGCGTCGTGATGTTTATTAAGACAAAGTGTGAGCGCAATTAGAGTGGCCATTAGCCTGATTGGTGGCCTGGCCGCAGCAACCGCTTAACAAATGGATACCGCCGCCCTCTTCCCATTTCCACCTTCCATTCGCAATTACCCCCACTTTGAGGTGGCTCTTTCGCAGTCGATGCTCTGAAGGAAGACGGTATTGTCATTCAAACATCCAAATTTTTGGAAATGTGAATTTGGGAACACACTGGAACGTCAATAATGAACGTTTTTTGAACAATACAAATTCACAGTTTTGTTGACCTCCAAAATGATCAATCATCATCACTTGGTTATTCCTCGGACCAGGAGCATGGAGACTCATTCCAATCGATTCAGTGTCCCAAATTCAGTGGAAAATGATACCCCATACTCCTAGGTACCAAAAATCTCAAAAATCCACATTCAAAATGGATAGATAGATACCCATTTTGACCCATAACCTCTCCCGGTGGACACCAATCGTTCTGAGACCCGTCTCATTGGATTCAGCGTCCGAAATTTAGAGGAAAAAGATACCCCACTCGTCTAAATCGCCAAAAATCTCGAAAAAATTAATTTTTCGATAAACACAATTTCTACGAATGTTATTGTATTTGTAATGTACAGTTGGTTACACGGATTAGTAAACTGTAAGAAAGTATGAAAATTAAAATTAAAATTAAAAAAATAATAATAAAACATTATATTTTATTAGAGTGAACAATTCTGCTGTTGTGAGGGAGGCGAATGGCTGATAATCGGGGGAAATACGGCGGTGGGGTTAGGGGGGCCTGCCCCCACGAGCATAGCAACAACTTGGAGTCTTGAGGATGTAACTGGAAATTCCCTCATTAATATCCCCGCCGCGCCTTTCAGAGGTACTGAATAATTATAAGGAAGAGGCCCACTCCCCTTTTCTGGTCGAAACCATTAGGACTCCGCGTGCGGTCTTCAAGGCGGCGATGGTTTCTCCTTACGAATCCACCGGGCTCGACTTGAGGACAACCCGGGGCGAAGAGGCCCTCACCATCAATCTCCGGATTAATTCCCGGCGGAGATTGTTCACCCTGAGTTACCTTTAACCGCGGGTTATTAATAGTTGTTGACCAGGGTGCGACAATAGGCCGTTCATCGCCCGAAGGGAGTTCCATTTTGCGGAGGCGCCGCCGTCCATTCAGTCGAAAGCTGTTTCCCCGCCTTTTGTGCTCTTCACCTGTTCTCAACATCGTCCTCGGTGTTTTCCCGAGATTACGAGCAAGGCTCCGCACAGAAGGGGAACGGCGGGGTTGTGAGATGTTGGAACTGAGGACGGTCATTAGGAAGTTGCCGTTGATTGATGATGGGGCGCCCAAAAATGGGTATTGGACGCTTAACCGTTTTCTCGTACAGACTACTACAGAGGGGTACTTTACACGAAGCATGACTAAGAACACTATACTTTGGTTTGTCCAAAAACATCATTTTTTGAACTGTAAACCATACAAATGTTGGACGCTGAATCCATTAGGATTGTTCCGGGGCCGATTGGCACCCCCCTTTGGGAAAGGTATGGGTCAAATGGGTACCTACTACTTATTTCAAAGAATTTTTTGAGATTTTTTTTTTTTTTTTTGATTTACGTAAATATGTCCATTTTATAAATGTGGTATAAATTGATGAACGTTTCTTATTTGCCTGACACCTCAAGTATAAACTGAGATTTATCTTCTAGATGAACCATGTATGATTTAGTGTCAACACACAGATCTATTTGTATGTGGTGGATGTTGACTCTCCCGTTTCAAATGCATTTCCGTTAAATTAACCATATGGCTCAAAAATCCATTAGGATTCACGCCCGTTAAAACGCCCATTAAGTTTTGTTTCCGGGCGGCGGAGAATTATTATTTGAGGGAAGGAACTGCAGAAGGCGAAGTGTGCAAGCCGCAGTGGATTTGCATATTAATTCGTCTGGCTCCTCAAGATAAAAGCAGTTCCGCCTTATCGTTTATGCTCTTTCGTTTTCCGCTCTTCGTAATTACGTTTATACTTTCCCCACCCTCGGTTAGTGATTATGCGACGTGAAGAATGCGCGTCGGAAGGGGAGCGTTCCCCAAAACGCGATGAAGCGTTCATGTTAGGACGCGAGTGCGCGGAGGCCGGATTGCCCTTTGCCAATTTACCCCCTCCCTTCACAAACTTATAATAATTTGTAAGATGTTCAACCTAGATGGAATGGCGTGTTCAGCACGCGCTAAAAAAAAAAAAAAAAAAAAAACTGATTTTTTAACGCAAGATAAACATGTTTTGACCATTTTCCCGCTAAAATTGAGTCGAACGGAATTGAAAACGGAAATTGATTCGAATCAAGAAACAAAAGAGAATTTATGGGTTTTTGCTGGAGTCACCGAACAGGACAAATGGTGAGGAGTATGAGCGGGGCAATTATCCCCATGTGGAGCATTTTTGCTGGGGCAAGTGTGAACTAACTTTGCTTTCCCACCATTGCAGATAGATTACCTGATCAGTCTCCAGGGAACAGAAGGGAATTTACGGATGCTAGCCAGCGACGCTTAACGGGGCAAACAGCAATGAGTAAGGGTGGGGCAATGATCCTCATGTGGAGCCTCATAGCGTTCAATGTGGAGCTTATGCCAGAGCCATTGTGCTCCCACTTTTGCTCCACTTCGTCACTAGCAGATTACCTGATCAGTCTCCAGGGAACAAAAGTGAATTTATGGATCCTTGCCAGCTTTGCTACACGGGGCAAACAGCAATGCGTTAGGGCGGGGCAGAGATCCCCATGTGGAGCCTTATAGCGTTCAATGTGGAGCGCGTGCCGGAGCCATTGTGCTCCGACTTTTCCACCACTCTGCCACTAGTGAATTTACTGATCAGTCTCTAGGGAACAGAAGAGAATCTATGGATCCTTGCCAGCGTTGCTCCCCGGGGCAAACAGCAATGAGTTAGGGCGGGGCAATGATCCCCATGTGGAGCCTTATAGCGTTCAATGTAGAGCTTTTGTAAGCAAAGCCATTGTACCCCAACTTTGCCTTCCCACTGGCACTCATAAGGAAATCAGTCTTGAAGGGTATTATTGGGTCCTTGAAGGCGGAGACTGGGTACAATCCCCCAAGCGGAGACCCGTCAGCCTAAAAAAATTACCATTAATTTACAGTTTTAGTATACGAATTTTAGATTTGTCGAATTGTTTGATCAACAGTTTAAACAATTTTTAATATGTGATAATTTTATATATTTATATTTTACGACTTTTGATCATTTACCAAGTAATTAGGTCTGAAAAGGGCTGTGTGAACAACTAGACCATCGGCAATTATGTTTTTCTTCACTTATTTGTTGCCTAATTCAAGTTATTCTGACGTCAAAATTGACCGAAATTGGGCGCTCATCAGGCTCGTTTCTTGCTTATACCAACCAGGGTTAACGAATTCAAATCATCTTTGACTCTCGTGATCCTCCTCGTTAAACATTTTCTTCAACGCATCGCTCGTACGAACAACTTCAAGGTTGGTTGCGCTTTCAAACCGTAATAAAGCGAGTTCAATTACGCGACCCCGAGTAACCGTAGACTTATGTGGGAGCCAGAAGTTACCCCTTTGGTATAACTTTGGTTACCAGATGACAGAAAAGGGGCCCGCATCATCTGCATTCATTGGACGGCCGTCGTGTACTCTCGGACTTATAAATATTCATATTAAAGCGGAGTAATTGGGTGCGGGAACCTTGTCCACCTCCGCTCGTCCCCAGTACTCGGCAACCAGCCCCCATGGGGTGTCGTCGTCACGGGGGAGGCTTTTAACGGGGTAATTAGAGGCGAGGCACAAGCTCGAATCTGCGGCCAATTTCAGCTGTTTAGTGGTCTCTGAGGTGGAGCTGTCACCCCGTTCCCCCGCACTCGACACTTGCTCCGCCGATCACTATCCGTCTCAGAACGTCCGCCTCGCCGTAAGGAAGTGTTTACACCAGAGCATGTTTATTTTACTAAGAGAATGGTGAGTCTATTGTCAGTGTGCTAGTCTATAATTACGTCATATATTAGTGACGAAGTCACATATTAATGATATTTTATCTCATTATTAATGATTGAAACGATTCGATTTCCGGCGGCTCGTAACTCAACATACCTCCGTCGGTTCAAAAAAATAAAAATAAAAAAAATAATATAAATTGAAAAATAAAATAAAATTTCCCTTAAATACTGATTGACTGATTGTAGACTATTATGTCTATAGTCCATCAAATTTCATAATATAGTGTTGATCCCTTTGGGTTTTCAAAATTTGGATTTAACCTCAAATTGAGTTGGAATCTACTGGGTTTACAGGTTTCTTGTGTTGATCCAATAGTGATTAATCCCATGATTGGCTCTGAAAAACAGTCATCTATGATAAAACTCCAGCAGATTTCTGCAGAATCGTTTGTTTTGGAGGGGAATCTAAATCCAAACGGGCTATTAGTGCGGAGTCAGTGGGAAGAGGATGCAGGAAGTGTTTGTGAATACGGTTTGAAGCACGTCCCTAGCGGTTGTTGGTAAGTAAGTGGTGGGACGGGGGTGGGGAAAGATGGGACGTCGGCGACGGGGGTGGCGGGGTCGGCCTCATCCATAACGTAACAGATATTCTAAAAGCCGTAAAAGCTTAGCGGGGAGCGGTGGGGGAGCTTACAAGTGGAGTACCACTCACCCTTGCTCCGCACCGCCTTTCAGCCCCTCCGCCGCCTCCGCTTTTGCCGCAGAGTGGGAAACCTCCCGTTCAAAATCCCTTTAACAATAAAGCGCCGAGAGTATTTATGCATAAAGGAAGATCAGAGTGGGCCTCTTCGGCGTTCGGCTGAAAGGTGGCGGGCGGGGGAGCGGATGTTTAATCATTGATGGTTAGTACTACACCGAAGGGCGGACGGAAGGGAATTACCGCCGGGGGTGGCCGCATTACGGCGGGGGTCGGAGGCGGCAAAGGGGTTGACAGCCATTAGGAGGCTCAAGTCGCAGATGTGCCATCGCTCCCACCATCATTTACCAATTAGTGAAACAACTTCTCGCCGCTTCTTCGCAAAAAGTACCCTCTTCCCGGCAACTTCTCACCGCCGTCCCACCCCGAGTGTCATCGCTCCTCGCACCACCCCCTTCCCCTCATTCATCCCTTACCTCGATCGTCTTCTTCAAGGAATCAATAATATTCTTGAGATGAACACAAAATAATTATCTCTATATTAATTGAGCCACCACAGCCCACTCTCAACGAAGAGCATTGAATCTACATTAAACAGATATATGAAACCGATTTCTTGTGGCAAAAATATCATATTTTTTCCAACATATAATCAGAATTCATTTCTATATGAATTTCATGAATAATTTCAGCGGATTTTCGAGTGTTTTGAAGTAACCGCAAAAAGAATTTAAAATTAGAACCGATCAATTAAGAATTTTTTTCAATTTTAAAATTTTGGTTGATAACGATATTTTTTTTTGAAAACAGAATACTATTAAAACACCTTTCAGTTCTGCTCATTTTCTCTATATTCTCGCCCGATTATACATCAATGATTGAACACCCCGCTCCCCCCACTCTCCCCCTCCCTACCTACAAGTTATCACGAGTTAGTTATGATTACTTGATTACTTGAAAGACTCCGATCGGATCTGGTGGTTGATGTTATCCACCCCAAACGACGACGAAGGGCCGCGGTCTGACGTCAGATGACGGATCCCTCTCTTGGGAAATCCGGCAAAAGGAGCACTCCTGATGAATGGTTATGAAGAAGGACGACGACAGAGTTTCCAGAAGTGTTTAAAGGGTTAATCTTATCCATTAGAGAAACGAATTTCTGATAGCCGAGGACCCTTCGTTGTAAGTTACTTCTGTTCTTCTGATACATATTATAGTTGTGTTGGGTTGACCTTCCATTACTTCATATGTTGGTTAGGGTTGTTTTTAAACAGGTCGCCAGTTCTTCTTATTCACATCTTTTATTTCATATAACGTTTCGCCAGGGCCAGGCCTGGCATCATCAGCCACCCTCGTATTAGCAACTGGTCTCTAAAGCCCTATAGGATGATATACAGATCGTCATTCGTTTTTTTAGGTGTATAGTCCAACAGTCAGATGTGGATTGAGCGGGCTTAACTTCTAAGCTCTAGTCGTTATTTTAACGATATATTAATTATTCTCATCCTATACTCTAAGGCTAGTCATGACAAATCAAAATTTGAATTCTTACAGGTAGGATATCACGTGGTAATTCACTAACCTTACACTTGGCTGAATAATGGATTCGTGTGGTTTATAATATTTGTTTTCGCTTTGGTCCTAGTTTGGTTTTTATATAAAAATTTTACAAACTTTAACACTTAACTAACAAACAGTAACAACCAGTACTAAGGAATAAAGGTAATGTAGAACAGTAATTTATTATAAAAATAGGAACGAGTAGATGACCAGTTGCCTATAGGAGGGTGCCTGATGATGCCAGGCCTGGCCCTGGCGAAACGTTATATATGAAATAAAAGATGTGAATAAGAAGAAATTGCGACATGTTCAAAAACAACCCTAACCAACATATGACATTATTATAGTAGTTGTAGAGTCGCAGGTAGCAGTATACAGTTACACGGAAGCAGGTAGACGGCGGTGTCATCCCTCGACAAACCACACGTCGAGGGGTTGTGGTCGGGCGGGGAGGAGCCATGTGGTCCAGGATCCTCTTGTCTGCCCGTCCCCCGCAGCGGCGGCACACGCCCGATACCTGATACCCTCCCGCACACGCCGTTGAGTCACTTGCCACCCTCACCCCGCACTCTAATTGACGACCCGCACTCTCGGTTGCCCACGGCCGCCTTTTAGCCGACGTCGTCTTTTGTCAACGACGATTTCAATTTTGTCGTTATTCAGTCGGACAAAACGTCATCATGTCTTATTATGATTTGCGAAAAATTATCTCCTGGACTGAAATCGCGATCTAAGAATAATTTTTTATTTAGCATTTAGCATATTATACGTACCGCGCTCTTGATCAGGACACAGGTCAAAATTTATGAAGTTTTTCACAAAAATAATACTTAGAACTGGTTAAAAAAATAGTTAGGCAACTTCCTATAGATATTTAAAATACTTCTCACCCCGTAGGACTTGGTACAGACGGGGAAGATTGGGATTACATACATTTCCATCATACAATACAATGTCTACATGTATACATGAACTTGCTATTCAGCTGAAAACAACATTTAAATGTACGTAATCTTTGAAAATTTGTGCAAACTAAGGATTAGCATTGTAAATGTTGAATTGACTAGTGACGAATGACATGATTTGTCTGTCGAAAGGGCGAGACGAGGGGGGTGTCAACTCGGCAGACGGCAACAACCCCGAGGCAATTTCGACCGGAGGGTGTGAAATATCGCGGTAATCGCGTTGAGGGGGGGAAAATGGAAGACGTCGGGTTTCCGGGGTGTTGGGTGGCGTCGCGGCGGAGGAAAACCAGGCTAACTGCGTTACTGGGCTAAGATTGCCCTCGCCGCGCAATCCCGAAGCCCCATCACAAAACCCTCTTGACAATTCGAAATAATAATAACCGCCGTGATGGGGGAGAGCCAATTGAATGAGTCAACATGCAGATGAGGGCGTACAGTCGGTGACTCCGCTGTGGCGGTGCAGATGGGAAGAAGGTGGAGAGGAGCTCGATAGCTATACCAAGTAAACAAAATAAGACATCTTTGGGACCTACATTTTTGGTGAGGTTTTAACATGTTCTAAAATATAATATTGGTCTGAAACGATGAATTTGGTGGACATTGATGGGCGGTTCGACGTTTTGGAACCAATTCACTTGATACCAAAAATGGTTTGGAAAGCTTTCAGAAGTGCCTTAATAGAGAACTACATTTTATATCTCATTTAGTTCCAAGTGAATTGATTCCAAAACGTCATACCGGCCATTAAAGTTCACCAATTTCATTGTTTCGGACCATTATTATTTCACGTTTTGGAATCAATTCACTTGGTACCGAATGGGATGGAAAGCGCTCACAGGTGTCTTTATGGAAAACTATACCAAACAACATACTCTCGTATGTAAACAGGGAGCCAGTACGGTTAGAAGCCTGTTCACCAGGAAAGAAGGCGGAGTATCCCGTACGCCTTCACTCCGCTCCCCACCCCGTCCCACCCATGGGTCTCGTAGTTCCACCTTTGCGGAGTCCGACCCGCGGGTGATTTCTCCCGAACGGGGCTTTTCGGGGAAAACCGGCGCGGTAGCCTAATCAGAAAGCCAAGGGGTTGAAAAGGGCGTGACACGGGAGGAGGATCGACGTGACCTTTGACCCCACCCACGGAGTTCTTCCCCCCACCACGCCCACATTTCTATCATTGATCAACACTTTTCCGCGAGCTCTCCGCCTCAGCTTTAAACTGCGGATCCAAAAACCGTCCGAATCAAATGAAACTTTTGCGATTTTTCTTTCGATTTCGAGCAGCCAGAATATTTATACAGCTGATACTCCCTTATTCAGTCATTCAACGCGTAAAACAAATTGCAATTATACATGAGCATGACTCAAAAACAGGACCTTATAATTTTTGCGTCATTTTTCCCACCACATAAAACCGCTAATATTCCACAATTATTCGAACAAGCTTTGAATAGTCGTTCAGTACTGTCAGCTCTCTCAATTTAGTGCTCATTTCTAGAAACATCTTGTACGTATCATTCAAACATAGTACAAGAAATCCGCTCCGGAATTCAGGTATTGCGAAGCTAAAATTGGTTTTATCAACGATAGGGTTTATAAGAAACCCTTTTGTGCTTCAACATAGAAAAACATAAGACATTTTCAGGGAGTCCCACGAGTTATCTCCCTCCCTCCTCCCTTGCTCAACCATACTCAACATACACCAATACTCCTTGGAGTCCGAATATAGATGCTTCGTGTTATAAATGTTATGAATTGTGTCTTGTGATTGTGTTAGTGTATGAATGAGGACAGTGTATTCGAGTGAACAATTTTAATAAATTATTTACAGAGAACATAAATCGTTACAATACTTTACTTTCTTGTTTCAACTTTTAATCAATTTGGTTCAAAATGTTTGTAGAATGGGTAGCGTTTTCTCGTTATCATAGGAGATAAGATAATATACTTTAAAATTGATACATGATTTCCAATGTTTAGGATAAATGAAAATTCTCCAGTTTGGAGTCTTTGTTAAACAAAATTGTTCATCTCGAGGGATGATTTCCCGGGTAGAACAGTGTTCCGCCTGACTCGGCAGCTCGTGTTACTTATTATTACTCGATGGAAGAGGCAAAAATTTAATATCAGGGAGGTATCGCTGTAGTAAAGGGATCAGGATTAGGGAAGCGACAATGAGGGCGCATTAGCTTGTGAGAGGATTTTCACCGAGCGAGAAGCCACGAGAGGCGAAAGAGCATTGTGCGGACGCGTTCACACCTGACGTTCACACAAGCCGCTTTTCCATAAGTCGGAGCCCCCCCGTCAACCGGCCCCGCTTATTACACTGGGACACCCTCCGCGGCGGGGCGCTCTTCTGTCGGGATTAACTGTGGGAGCGACGTGAAAGGTTTATTGAAGCTTTACTGAGCACGGTCGACGCCGTTCACTCCCGTTCACAATTACCCACCGGGTGAGGTGGGAGTTACACTATGCGCAACAGAGACTTCCATGGATAGTTGTGATCCTATCTCATCCACCGCCGAGTTGACGACTGCATCGATTGTGAATCGTTTAAGCGATCTAAATCGCATTAAAACATTAAAAACGCTGCAAATTCTTACACAGGGGTTGGTTATTCCTTGGACCAGGCGCATGGAGACTCATTTCTTCAATATGGGGAAATGGGGAAAACAGTGCGTGCGGCGGGTCCCACACCCATTCCAATCGATTCAGGATCCAAAATTTAGTGGAAAATGATACCCCACACGCCCAGGTTCCAGAAATCTCGAAAACACATATTCAAAATGGGTAATATATACCTAATTTGACCCATAACTTCTTCCAGTTGGTGCCAATCGTTCTGGGACCCACTTCATTGAATTCAGCGTCCATGATTTAGTGGAAATTGATACCCCATTTGCCAAAATCTCGAATATCCATTTTTCAAAAAACACATTTTGACCCCTACCCCGCCCAAATTTGGTCCGATCGGGCTGAAAAGTTTGGAGAACCGTCCTAGGCCGGGAACAGACCCCTGACTCAAATTTCAGATTTTTAGAAAATTTTCTACTACCAAAAACTGCGCGGATGGCGTACGGCGTACGGCGTACGGACATTGACCTTTTTTGATCTAGACACCATGAAATGTCCAGAAAAAAATTTTGAGCCGAATCGGAGAGGTTGACCTTTTGCATGAAAACATAGGTTGATTATTCAAGCTGCAAATTCATTCACAGAGGTTGGTTATTTCTCTGACCTGGAGCATGAAGAGACATTCCAACCGATTCAGCTCAAAAATTTGGTGGAAATGAAACTCCTCACACGCTTAATTACCAAAATTTTCGAAAACCCAGGTGCGATATAGGTACATAGATACCCATTTTGACCCATAACCTCTCTCAGTAGGCTCCAACCTTTCCGAGACCCGTCTCATTCGATTCAGGGTTCAAAATTTAGTCAAAAATGATACCCTACACGAAAATTTTTCAAAATACACATTTTCACCCCTACCCCTCCAAATTTGGTCTAGAACTAAAACCGAGAACAGGGGCCTATTCCTAGAAACTCTCCATTCCACGCATTGCGACTCTTCATCTCATACACTTCACATTGAATATTACGAAGATTAGGAGAACTTCCTGTTCCTAGAAACCTTTCTCTCCAACTCTCTTGTTCTACTCGAAATGTAGAGTGAGTAGTTGTTGTTTGTGTATTTTGTTGTAACCTTCCAAGTAGGACTCCTAAGCGAGCAAAACTCAAGCTGAAATGTTTTGATGACCAAGTAAAGCCAAAAGTCGCAGGTCAGTGACGAAATTTTGGTCATTATTAGTAAAAATATATTGTTACTAGCATCAAAAAAGTCCTTATTACCAAACTACCGATCAAAAGATTTAGGATTATTCTCCTCTTCAAATAAAATTCATCCGTGATAATATTTTAAGTATAAATGATCTCCTAAATTTGGAGAGTACTCAAATATTTGGTAAAGTCATTGGATACTCTACGAAAACATGGACGAATCTTCATTTGAAACCTATAGTATTGACTCTTCGTATGAGTGTGAAGAGTTTTTTGGAACAGAACCCGAGTAGAACACCAAAAACTCAGCAAACCTTGACTCTTCATTTCACTGTACATATTCATACCGCTCTGCACTTTCTTGGAACGAAAAGTTTTTGTAGAGTGGGGAGTTTGCACATGCAGTGTGTAGAGTGAGGAGTGGAGAGTTTCTAGGAATAGGCCCCAGGTCCCAGAACAAAATTTCTGATTTTTAGAAAATTGTGGTAACAAGGGGGTTTTGTAGCTTGCCCTCAACGACCAAAGCGAGTTAAATATGTTCGTCCTACGAAGAAGGTTCTGAATATACTCATCACATGCACAAATGGGCTCCGAAAGGGTCGCCCCGAACAAACAGCGCGTAGAAGGCTTCAATCAAACAAATTGCGTGTCGTAATCACCTAAGACCTTCTCCGTCTGTTTGTTCGGGGATTGATGCCGGTGAGGTTGCGTAATTGTTTGTTTTCGTTGTTTTTCACCCCGGAAAACTCTCGAGATAGCGCGAATGACAAGCAGTAAGAAGAGGGACAAACCGGAGTTTCCCCTGTTGACACGGGCTTTCTAGTAATTACCGCTCAGTGTAAACACTGTCTGACGAGGGTGAGTTGTGGGGAGTCAAACAGTCTGACAGTTGGTCCTTGGCGGTATTTCTGTGGCCTTTTTCAGGGAGGATGAATTTCTGACAGACGTTCTCAAATTTGAATAGAAACATAGTTGTAAAAACATAAAGGGTGTTGAAACCTAAAGTTGACAGCCTTCCATGGGTCAATTTCACAACCCATTTTCAATAAAAAGTGTCTCAAGAACTTTCTTTTAGAAACATCATTTCCGAGTTATTCGCAATTAAAATTGTTTTTTATGTTTTCGACCTGAAGTCACTAAAACGGCCATAACTCCCATAATTTACAAGATAATTTCAAATTTGAATACACCGTTGAAAAGAGCGTCAAATTTCACTTCTGTTGGGCTCCTCAACAACTCCCAAGTACAGGTATACACTGTTTCAGCCTAAAGTTAATGAACTAAGAACTAAATTAGAAAAAAAAGAAGAAATTAGAAAAACTAAATTACTAATAAGAACTAAATGAAAACGCGAAAGGAACCACGATAAATAGTTCACTTACCATTCATGAAAATACTACTGTTTTGGTAAGAATTTCTAATTATTTCCACTTAAATCGTCATTTTTTCCCTCAAATTATGTGACAATAATACATTTTAATACACCGTTGGAAAATAGGTAGGTATTTAGAGGATTTTCTTCGATAAACGAGGGAATTTTTTAATTGAAAATTCTTTCTTTATCCGGCTGAATATGGTCAAGGTATCGCGTTTTTATTCATTTCTTAACTTTAGGCTGAATAAGTTGATAGTGCTTGGTTATTGAAAACGTTAAGGGGTCCATCTAAAGGTAAATTTGACGCTCTTTCCAACAGTGTAATCAAATTTGAGATTATCTTGTACATTGAAGGAGCTAAGGCCGTTTTAGCGACATCAGGTTGTAATACGAGAAAAAATCCCGGACCGATTCTAATCCAGGGCCCAAAATTTAGTGGAAAATGATACCCCACACGCCTAGGTACCAGAAATCTCGAAAACACATTCGAAATGGGTAGATAGATACCCATTTTGACCCATAACCTCATCCAGAGGGCACCAATCGTTCCGGGACCCGTCTCATTGGATTCAGCGTCCAAAAGTTAGTGGAAAATCATACCCCACACGCCTAGATTGCAAAAAATCTCAAAAATCCATTTTTCAAAATACACATTTTGACCCCTACCCTCACCCAAATTTAGTCCAATCGGGTTGAAAAGTTTCGAGGACCAATCAGAGCCGGTAACGGGTGACCCAAATTTCAGATTTTTAGAAAATTAGCTAATTTTGATCCAGACACCCTAAAACGCCCAGAAACAATTTTTGGGCCGGATCGAAGAGATTGACTTTTTGCATGAAAAACTGAGCCCTGAAGACACTTTTTGTTGTAAAATCGACTTCTTGAAGGCTGTCTACTGTAAACTTTAGACCGATTCACCAGTGGACGATCATCACGCAATCAATATTTCATCAGTGGTGCTGTTTCTGCAGCCTTCACCTCCACGTCTGGTGTTCCCCAGGGGTCCCATCTTGGCCCTCTCCTTTTCATCTTGGTTATTAATGGCGCTGGTGCTGCCCTCAACGGTGTCAATTATCTCATGTTTGCAGATGATATGAAGCTCTTCCTTCAGGTGATTGATCCCTCTGACTCCATGCGGCATTGCCTTGATGACTTCATTCGGTGGTATTCAGATATTGCCCTTTCCCGCAATCCAGACAACTGTTCAGTGATGACGTATCTCAGCTTGCTGTCCTCTTATAACGTCAACGGTGTTGCTTCTTGGACGTTCCTCCGTAGTCTGCGACCTTAGGTGTTCTATTGGACTGGCTGCTGACCTTCAATGAACTCATTGCCCAGGCACCGTGCCCTTGGGTTTGTATAGCTGAACACCAGGGAGTTCACCAGCACCACTGCCCTCATTGCCCTCTACCGGGCTATTGACCAGACTTACCACCTGGAGTATGCTTCGTCGTCTGGTGCCCCTCATACGAGTGCCATATGGATCAGCACAAGTGGGTGTATCGTGCGTTCCTTTGTTACCTGGCGTTCAAGGATGTCGTGTTCTGTCGTGAGGATGTGGTCTGCAGGGCCCTGGGTCACATGGCTCTCGCGGACATGTCCTTCATTTACGGCAACATCTCTGGGCGCTTTGATGCCCAATTCTTGCATGCCCAGTTTGGCCTACGGACACCCTGAGTCGGCCTGCGCTCCTGCGATTTATTTGCTGTGCCATTTTCGCAAACCAACTGCCTATCTGCTGTCGGCCGAGCATGACATAGACCTGCTCTCCATCCCCTCCCTCCGCTCTCTTCGGTCTCGTCTCACTGATGTCTTATCGCTCCCCTAACTTGTCTTTGGTGTTTCCCTTTGTGATATTGAACTCTTGCCAATTTACTTTTTCTCTTCCCGTGGCCTGCATACAAACGTATTTTTCTTTTCAGTAATTAGGCTGAAATATTCTGATTTTTTCAACTTGTGTGATTACGGAGAAATCATTATCTCTGAGAAATTCGTAGAAGGTTGGACGTGGGTTTGGAACGGGAATTCCATGGTGAAATTCGTGTGACGCAGTTGTTACTTACACTTTTCAATCTGTTTCAGCGCGACAGATCTTAAGAAAAATGTAAGCCCACCATCAGGAAGATGAGAAAGGGAGAGGGAAATGAAGGTAGTAGCTTAATGATTGTAGAGGAGGAAAAGGGCCCCTGAATGCTAATATTTGTCTAAAGGGACAAGACTAGAAGCAGCTCTTTCCGTGAACCCCCCCCCCCTCGACCATTCCGCTGAAGGTCTCTCTTCCTCCTCTTCTCTTCTGTGTTTGCTCTACTAATGAGTTAAACACAACCTCGCCAAGCCAAGAGGGACCAAATTAGATTACAAATGAAAATCGAACGCCCGCTTGCCTTTCCCTTCTCCTTTTCGCCCCCCCCCCTTCCCATCACTATTCCTTCACGGTCGCATGGACCCCCTTTGGCCCTTTAGGTCTTGACGACGACGACGACGACTACGACGGTTTTTCATTTTCGGGGTTCTGCTCCACGAAAAAGAGCTTCCAACGGTGACTTGATACTATTAGGCGGCTATACAAACACGTATGACCGGCCAAGGCTAATACACATGGGACCTCAAATTGAAGGAGAAAAACCAAATATTGTACATTGACAAAAGCCTCCAATTGTTCAACATCTCAAAACCATTCATATATCCAAAGTATGCGGCTGATACTCGAGTTCTACACTAACCTTCCCTCTACCACAACCTAATATTCGCATCCGTCTAAGCAATATGACACATTGTTATGCTGTAAAAATATCATGTAATAAGGAGACAGTACATCCGAAGTGGCTAAAAATAAACAAATATGTGACCAACTATAAAAACGCTGCGAATTCTTACACACGGGTCGGTTATTCCTCGGACCAGACGCATGGAGACTCATCCTTCAACATGGGGAAAATGGGGGAAACAGTGGGTGCGGTGGGTCCCAGACCCATTTCAATCGATTCAGGATCCAAAATTTAGTGGAAAATGACACCCCACACGCCTAGGTACCAGAAATCCATGAAACACACATTCAAAATGGGTAAATAGTTACCCATTTTGACCCATAACCTCATCCATGGGCACAATCGTTCCGGACCCATTCATTGGATCAGCGTCCAAAATTTATGGAAAATGATACCCCACACGCCTAATCGCCAAAACCTCGAAAATCCATTTTTAAAACACATTTTGACCCCTACCCCGCCCAAATTTGGCCCGATCGGGCTGAAAAGTTTCGAGGACCAACTAGGGCCGGGATCAAACCCCTGACCCAAATTTCTGATTTTCAAAAATTGTTCTACTACCCAAAAACGGCGCGGATGGCGTACGGCGGACAGACATTTGACAGACACCATGAAATGCCCAGAAAAATTATGGACCAATCATAGTTTGATTATTCAAGGAATAACCTATAATTAGTTAACCTATAACCTATAATTATAAATTATATAACTATTCAAGAAAAGATATTTTGAAATAATTGAGTGTGAGTTCAACTATAGTTGAACTTTTTCCTCCATTTACCAAACTGATAACACGTTTTTATTCACAGGAACATTTTAATTTGTATTTTTAGTTTGTTTTTCGGCGTCTTTCACAGTCTCCGTGAAATAATTCATTAAACTTTCCCTCCACTGTTCGAATAACAGAGCAGAAAAGTCGAGCTTAACTTGGATTACTTACTTACTACTTACTTACTCCCTGGCGCTACAGCCCATGTAGGGCCCTGGCCGCCTCAACAACAGTCCGCCAATCAGCTCGATCCTGTGCTCTGGTCCTCCATCTTCCCGCTCCTGCTCCCCGGAGGTCGTCCTCGACGTCGTCCAGCCATCTCTTCCTCGGCCTTCCCCTCAGTCGGCGACCTCCCGGCTTTCCTTGGTGTACCCTCTTCACGGCCCGATCTCCGCTCATCCTCTCCACATGACCAATCCATCTTATTCGGTTCGCCTTTATTTCGGCGACTATGTCTGGCTTTCCATACGCAAACACAACTCGTGATTTGGCGGATTCTCCAGCGACCATTTTAACATCTGGCGCCAAAAATCTTACGGAGGATTTTCCTTTCGAATCTTTTCAAAAATTCCTCGTCGGCGCTGGTCATGGTCCATGTTTCTGAGCCATACAGTACTACAGGCCTCACCATAGTTCGGTACACCATGAGTTTAAGGTTTCTGCTGAGGGCTCGGGCTCGAAAGACTCTTCCCAGGGCAAAATAGCATCGGTTGCCAGCTGCAACACTTGCTCTTATTTCCTCTTTCATGCTATTGTCCTCGGTGAGAAGATTTCCCAGATACTTGAAGGTCGAGGTGCGCTCATACGAGGAACCATTCAAACGTAATGCGGTTTGGTTTATGCACCTCTTCGCCTCGTCCGTCGTGAGAACATGTAGTGGGTTTTTCGGCGGTTAATGGACAGACCCATTTCCTCTGCGCTTTGCTCCAGTCTCCGAAGACCACCCTCAAGCTCTCCAAGGTTCCTTGCCAACATGTCAATGTCGTCCGCATATGCGAGGCTCTGACTCATCCGGTTGCACAGAGTGCCTCCAGGATTGCTCCGTTCCACTCCC
>CM034007.1:997292-1030928 GCA_019603395.1 Cyrtorhinus lividipennis
CCTTTGATACTGATGATCAATCAGCCATGAGTCAAAGTCTTGGAAGTTGTAGAAGACAAGTGATGAATTGGCTTTGAGTGTCAAAATTAACTGAAATGAGACCCAACACAACAGTATACCTGATCAAGGCGTGGTAATCCACTCAACCATCGGCGTAATTTAATTTTGAATCAACACATCGTCTTCATCCTATCCCTTTACGAGGAGACGAGTATACGAAGAGAGACGACACAAAGATTATTGCCAGGGGGTGAAAAAGGTTCTGTTTCTGGCGTATTAGGGCAATCACCATTATCACATGACCCAGAGCCTGTTATGCCTCATAAACCTCCTTTGCGCCCTTCTCGCCCCTCTTTTCTCCCATAAACCACAATCAGGGGTGGGTGTCACTCGTGTTCACCTCAGCAGACTTCCTGCACTCTTCTAACTGGATTTCTCCGTCTCCACGCCTGGAGTCCCCTGACTCAACATCACTGAGCGTGTGAAAAACAAGAAACAGCGGCAAGTGCTGTCTCAAAGGTTGCGTGGGTTTTTGAATTTCAGTCAACAGTTTCAGAACAAACTGTATAAAAGACTAAATCCAAAATAATAACAAATAATTATAAAGTTTAGTAAACAATTTATTTTACATAATTAATTAATATACTGACTAGGGTTTCCATTCAAAATATATAGAAAATAGACGGATGAGCGACAATCCCCCAAACTATTAAAAAATAGGTTGTTTTTTCTCACATAAATGATCCTGGTCGCCCAGTTATTAAATTTCATTTGTTAGCGAGAATTCGCAGCGATTTGGTTGGTTATTCCTGAATAATTGACCTACGTTTGGCTCTAGATCAGCGTTTTTGCTTTTCAGCCCAATGGATCAATTTGGAGGGAATGGGGAGGTGTAGGAGTCAAAATGTGTTTTCGAAAAATGGATTTTTGAATTTTTGGCGATCTAGGATTGTGGGTATTATTTCCCTAAATTTTGGACGCTGAATCACAATTGAAGGGTCCGAAACTTTTGGTGCCCTCTGGATGAGGTTATGGTCAAAATTGCATTTATCTACCAATTTTAAGAGCTGATTTTCGAGATTTCTGGTACCTGGGCGTGTGGGTATCATTTTCACTAATATTGGACCTTAATCGATTGGAATGAGTCCAGGACACTCCCACCACTTTTTTTTTTTTTTTTTTTTAGAAAAACCTTACAATATTTTTTTTTCTTCATCAAAAATTGTGCACACTGCGCATCAATGAATTGTAGGAAAATCCAAATTGTTGGAAGCCAAATCATGAGCGTTTCATGCATATATCCGATCCGTGACAGTCATACGTATACTCGATTCTACCTACGAGATCTGGAACCTATCCTTCCCACGACGATGGTACAATTACCACCCCACACTGAATTTTACGATTATTTGCCAATTTACAGACAACGCAGTGGCTTTGATAGCTTCTGATTCAAACAATTGGCACCTGACCTCCAAGACAACTTAGAAGTAATTTTCAGTCAATCAGTCGTCATAGTATTTTATTAATTTCCTCCTTCCCCCCGTAAGACAACCTCCACGCATGATATGGGTGTGTAATAGTCGTGATAATAGCAGCCCATTTGCATCCCGCAGGAAACCTCAGATCGGCCGAGATCTGCCCGATATTCCAGATCCGTCGAACCCATTTCATCTCAATTCGGAGGGTGAAGATAACAACGTTGATTTATTTCTAAAGTCGGGGGATTTCTCGTGATCTCGAGGATTTAGCCCTAAAGTACCCCGACCTCCCTCCTCACCCTTACACACCACAAATAACTAACCTTGAGTTGACTTGAGCCATTTTCTAAAGGAAAAATCTCGTTCCTTACTTATTTCTACTCAAATTACAGGTCATTCAAGTTTGACCACGGGATAAAGTGATCACATGTACTCAAATTAATTAATTTTTACAAGAAATTCATGTTCGTGTACATTTTCCCAAATCCAATTTAATCAATTGTTAAAAAAATGAATTTCTTTACATTATTTCAAGTTTAATATGAATGATGACGTTTATTCTAACGTAAACCTTACAATTAATAAACTTTTATGAACTGTATTTTTTCAAAATTATATCTTTTTGATTCTTTGAAATTTACAATTTTTTTTTTTCTTTTGTTTGAGTAACGAGGAATACTAGTTGAAGGTGTGCGTAAAAATAGATACGTAATTTAGACGAATTGAGATGATTCGATTGAATGTAGACTCTGAACATTACTATGTGAATTTTTGGAAAATTAGAAAAAAAAAATAAAATAAATATGTTCGTTCAACATCGTTGATTTGAAGGTAAAAAGCTCAACTCTGTTCAAAAAGCCTCAAACTAACGTCGATTCTGGTATATTTGACAGCAAAACGCCTCATCTCTGCCAAAATCAAGTTGGCATTTTAATATCAAAAGTTTATCTTATTTGACCTTGTTTTTGGGCAGATAAGGATCAGACGAATTGTCCGAAAATTGCAAGGACCTTGTATAATTTCAATTCAACCGCGTCAATCCCGTTGCAGGTAAATGCACATTGGTGGATAACAAGGGCCTCCACGGTTCTTTTGTGGATTTCAGTTCATTCAACTAAAACGGTGGTTGAGTGTCGAAATTTTACTATCCCTCACTACTCACACTCTCAATGAATCATATGGCGACTAGATTAGGTTCGTTTTGGTTTCATGCCAGAGGTCTCCATTTCCCCAAAATTTGAACACTTGGCGTTTGGTGATTCTAGATTAACGTTACGAATGATTCCATGGTTTATTGTCCCTGGAGCAAGATTAAAGGGAAAACAGTGAGTTTGAGTGTTTTGGACTCATACAATCGATTTAGCGTTCAAATTTAGTCTAAAGTGATGCACAACACCTAGTTCCCCAAAATTCGGCTTCAAAACACATTTTCCCCAATACCAACCCCAAATTTGGGCTGATTCGTTAAAAAGTGGATGCATGAGTTTGAAGTGGCCCTGAAAGAATTTCAAATTGTTGGAAAATCGTCTACTATCAATAACCAGTGGACTTTTGGTTTTGGTTTATTATTATAAAATCACCTATATCTGGATTAGACCTCATGAAACGCAAACGTGACATTTTGAGCTAATCGGAAAATTTTTCTTCTAACATGAATCCACTTCCCTCATGACCTTTTCGAGAGCTAGGTTGAACAAAATGGTTGACAAGGCATCCCCCTGTCTCAGGCCCTGATCAACCTCAAAATCACCCGAGAGCCCACTGCCCACCTTAACTTTACATTTGGTATTGGCGAGTGTCATCCGCACAAGGCGAATCAGTTTCCGGGGGACACCCAACTCATCCATGGCCTGATAAAGTCGCGATCTTCTTATCGAGTCGTATGCCTGGCGGAAATCCACGAACAGCTGGTGAATGTCTACGTTGTATTCGTAACATTTCTCCATGAGTTGGCGGACAATGAAGATTTGATCTGTCGTGGACCTGCCGGCTCTGAAGCCACACTGATAATCCCCCAGGACTTCCTCCGTGTAGTGATTCAGCCGCTTTGCAGTTATCTTTGCCAAGATCTTATACACGGTGCAGAGAAGAGCAATGCCCCGG
Source organism: Cyrtorhinus lividipennis (assembly GCA_019603395.1). Taxonomy (NCBI): domain Eukaryota; kingdom Metazoa; phylum Arthropoda; class Insecta; order Hemiptera; family Miridae; genus Cyrtorhinus; species Cyrtorhinus lividipennis. Next base: position 1,000,877 of record CM034007.1, read on the forward strand.
TAGTTGTCGCATACAGCCTTATCCCCCTTCTTATGGATCGGGCAAAGCACCGCCATCTTCCACTGATCTGGCATCGCCTCGGTTTCCCACACCTTTAGGATCAGCTCATGGATATTAGAGGCTAGCTGCTCTCCACCATACTTTATCATCTCTGCAGTGATGCCATCCTCCCCTGGTGCCTTATTGTTCTTAAGACCTTTAATGGCCTCAACTACTTCTGTACGGGTGGGTGGGGGTATTAATACCTCGTTCTCCCTATCTAACATAGGCTGAACATCTCCAGTACCATCTGTGTGCTCACTGCCCGTCACATTAAGCAGCTCCCGAAAGTATTGGGCCCAACGGTCCAACACCTGCTCCTGGCTCCCAAGGAAGTTTCCTTCTTTGTCCTTACAGAACACTGCTCGCGGCTGAAACCCCTTCTTAATATCTTTAGTCCGCCGGTAAAACTTCCTTGAGTTAGGTAGCTCAGCGGCTTCAGCCAACTCCTCTATCTCCCTCTTTTCATGTGCCCTCTTCTTTCTACGGCAGACACGGTCTGCCTCCCTTCTTTTACGTCTATATTCTTCTGTGGAGGCTCTTGTCGTTCTTGCCATCATTCGAATTCTTGCTTCATTCCTTTGACAAACTTTCAGTGCGCATTCCTCATCATACCATTCCTCCCGCCGCTGTGGTTGTCGTTCACCCAGTATCTCTTCTGCAGCAGCATGCAGAGCTGCTTTTAGCCTGCCCCATTTCTCTGGGATACTTGCATTCTGTGGGATCTGGGTTTCTGTCAGTATTGCCTCCACTTTTCTGCCATAATCCTCCGCCACCCTCTCATCAGCCTTCAATTTGGCATCATCAAACCTGGTTACACCAGAACTTGATCTAGTCTGTCTGTGACAGGCTAGTCGCTGCCTATACTTCACTCGGACAAGATAGTGGTCAGAGTCTGCATCTGCACCTCTGCAGCTATCCACTTCGAGGATGTCTGATGCATGCCTTCGGTCGATAAGGACGTGGTCGATCTGGTTCTCCGTAACCCCATCCGGGGAGTGCCAGGTGGCTTTCCTTTTATTACGGCGCTGCAGCCACGTACTTTTAACCACCATGTCATTAGCAATTGCCATATCGATAAGCCGTTCTCCATTATCGTTCGAGATGGCATGGAGGCTTTCTTTCCCAACCGTGCTCCGATAGATTTCTTCCCTGCCTAACTTGGCATTGAAGTCCCCCATCAGGATCCGGATGTCGTGGTGAGGAATGGCATTCATCTCTCTCTCCAGGGTCTCGTAGAACACGTCTTTAGCTTCCTCTTCAGCCTCCTCCGTAGGGGCATAAGCACAAACGAAAGAGATATTGAAGAAGCGGGCCCTCATTCTCAGAGTACAGAGCCTCTCATTAATGGGCTTAAAGTCCAGCACAAAGGGCTTAAAGGGCTGAAAAGTTTCGAGGACCAACTAGGGCCGGGATCAAACCCCTGACCCAAATTTCTGATTTTCAAAAAATTGTCTACTACCCAAAAACGGCGCGGATGGCGTACGGCGGACAGACATTTGACAGACACCATGAAATGCCCAGAAAAAATTATTGAACGAATACATAGTTTGATTATTCAAGGAACAACCTATAATTAGTTAACCTATAACCTATAAATATAATTATATAACTATTCAAGAAAAGATATTTTGAAATAATTGGGTGTGAGTTCAACTATAGTTCGAACTTTTTCCTCCATTTACCAAACTGATAACACGTTTTTATTCACAGGAACATTTTAATTTGTATTTTTAGTTTGTTTTTGGGCGTCTTTCACAGTCTCCGTGAAATAATTCATTAAACTTTCCCTCCACTCTTCGAATAACAGAGCAGAAAAGTCGAGCTTAACTTGGATTGCGTGTTGTTAATTCAATTCGCAAGGTTGGCGATAAGGGACCCGCGAAGAATTAAATGGTAATGTAATAATGAGAGAAGAAAACAGGGAAGCCGCACCTATTCACCGCGCAGCATGAGTGGTTTTTAATTAATGAAACGCTTTACCTGGTCTGACCCCCAACAGGAGACATTGGTTCTTCTCCTTCAGCCTCCTGCTTTTAGTATATTACACGTCTTGCTGCTATTTGGAAGAGTTTCGAAGGGTAGACAATGAATCAGTACATTGCATTATGAAGTGCACGAACTGGTTCGATTTCATTGAAGATATATGGGAAGGTAATCACTACAAACCTCTTCTTCCATCAGTCCTTAAAGCGGCCCATAGTCGCTCAATATTATTGTACAATATTCAGGGTTGTGCAGTATAATTGACATGCGAGTGCTACCTCCTACCTCAGCAGAAAGTCACATTGTGACTAAACATGATTTGCAACTTTGGCATGAAAGGTTGGGCCATCAAAATAAGAGACATGTTCTGAAATTCCTGAAGCACAGTGAAATTGATGTCAGTGGTGACACAAAAACAGAATTGTGTGATGCCTGCATTGTGGGAAGATGCACCGATTAAGCTTTGGAAGGCGGAAGGAGAACATCACAGAGCCTGGTGATTGGATAAATGCTGATGTCTGTGGACCTATGCCAGACAAGTCGCCAAAGCGTAGTCGCTACTTTGTTGTATTAAAGGATGAGTACACTTGTAAGCCCCCAGGCTTGCTGCCTCCAGAAGGCCAGAAGGGAGGGAGCATGCGCCAGGATGTGCGCACAGCTCCTGCCCAGATGTCGCATTTTGGAGAGAGGCCCAGCGCTCACTCCTTGCTAAGGTGCCCAACTGGGCGGTCGTTGTCGAGGTGCCCCTCGTTGCTGGGGCGCCCAACATGTTGGAGTCATATATTTTTGTAATCCTGTCGTGCATGTCCATCCTGGCTGTGTCCTGTTCTTGCTCTGAAGTGAACTCTGCTACCGTGCTGAAGTCGACCGAAGCTGTAATATTGTGTTCCCCATGAGATAAAGGACTCAAGTTAATAAGCCTCGCTGTGTACCTGCGGGACAGCGTGCCCCCTCCTGTTTTTCCTTCGACGTCGATGCCCTTTTTGTCAGCCGGTATCGTTGCACTTGCTCATTAAATTGTATTTCATGTACATAATAATTTCATGTCTTGTATTAATTGTATTTTATGCTCCACATGTTGTCTAATTTACTTTGTCGAATTACTTTGTCTTGTATCAATGCTGATGCCAGGATCGACGAAAGACAATTCTCACAGATCATTCAAGAATATCTGAGGTACAGCGCTGTCTGGCTAGCACAGAAGAAAAACACTGCAAATTCATTCTCACGGGTTGGTTATTCCTCGGACCAGGCGCATGGAGACTCATTCCAACCGATTCAGTATCCAAAATTTAGTGGAAAATGATACCCCACACACCTAGGTACCAGAAATCTCGAAAACGCACATTCAAAATGGGTAAATAGGTACCCATTTTGACCCATAACCTCACCCTGAAGTTTAGGTCAGGGACCCGTTTCTGGTTCTACTTGGTCCTCGAAACTTTTCAGCCCTATCGGACCTAATTCGGGTGGGGTAGGGGTCAAAATGTGTATTTCGAAAAATGGTTTTTTGAGATTTTTGGCGATCTGGGCAAGTGAGGTATCATTTTTCACTAAATTTTGGACGCTGAATTTATTTAAATGGGTCCCAGAACGATTGGCACCCACTGGAAGAAGGTATGGTTCAAAGTAGGTATATATCTACACAGTTTGTATATGTATTTTTGAGATTTCTGGTACCTAGACGTGTGGGGTATCATTTCCCACTAAATTCTGGACCTTGAATCGATTGGAATGGGTCCGGGACCCGCCACACCAATGTTTGCGCCATTTCCCCCATGTTTTTGATCTAGACACCATGAAACGTCCAGAAAAAATTTTTGAGCCGAATCGGAGAGGTTGACCATTTGCATGAAAACATAGGTTGATTATTCAAGGAATAACCAACCAAAACCAAAAAGTCCGTCCGCCATCCGCGCCGTTTTCGGTAGTAGAAAATTTTCTAGAAATCTGAAATTTGGGTCAGGGGTCTGTTCCCGGCCTAGGACGGTCCTCGAAATTGTTTAGCCTGATCGGAGCAAATTTGTGCGGGGTAGGGCTCAAAATGTGTTTTTTGAAAAATGGATTTTCGAGACTTTAAGCGATCTAGGCAAGTGGGGTATCATTTTCCACTAAATCTTGAACGCTGAATTCAATAAAATTGGTCCCAGAACGATTGGCACCCACTGGACGAAGTTATGAGTCAAAATGTGTACGTATATACCCATTTTGAAAATTTGTTTTCATGATTTCTGGTACCTAAGCGTGTGGGGTATCATTTTTCACTAAATTCTGGACCCTGAATCGTTCGGAATGGGTCCGGGACCCGCCACACGCACTGTTTTCCCCATTTTACCCATGTTTTTTTAAACCTTTCTATGTATGTATAGGTAACTTGATTCTTTTGTTATTAGACCCCTTTTCAACACTATCAGGTACCATTCAGATTTTTAAGATAACAGTATGATTCTGATACAGTGTCTTATCATTTCAACAGGTCGACTACTACCATGCCTCCGAACAAGAACGGAATGTTGAATTACGCTGTCCAGCAAATGGAAGACGCTATAAATGCAAAGCTTGGCACAGCGGTTGTTGTGCTGTAGAAGAAGTAGGACTATCAATCAAATCAAAAAATATTTTATTGTATTAACCGTCAGGTATTACAATGTTTGTGGAGTTGGCATAAGAATAAGTGTAAGCCTCTCTCGAATTCAAATGAGTTTGAATTTACTAATAATTTAATTCGGGTTTCTTCGGAGAATTTTGAAGCAACCTAGCGAGAGGATACAGGATGTAAGTCCAAGACTTACGACTGAGCAACTAGGGATACCAAGGATGAACATAAAATACATTGAAACAAAACGAATTATAATTAAAAACAAGGACTCGTTGCAAAGGAAAATATGCCTCAACCTGGGCTAAAATTGATACAAGACAAAGTAATTCGACAAAGTAAATTAGACAACATGTGGAGCATAAAATACAATTAATACAAGTGACATGAAATTATGATGTACATGAAATACAATTTAATGAACAAGTGCAACGATACCGGCTGACGAAAACGGCGTCGACTTCGAAGGAAAAACAGGAGGGGGCTCGCTGTCCCGCAGGTACACAGCAAGGCTTATTAACTTGAGTCCTTTATCTCATGGGAAACACAATATTACAGCTTCGGTCGACTTCAGCACGGTAGAAGAGTTCACATCAGAGCGAGCACAGGACGAAGCCAGGATGGACTGAGTGAGAAATCTCTTGCACGACAGGGTTACAAAAATATATACTCCAACATGTTGGGAGCCTCGGCCCCAAGGGGCGCCTCCACAATGACTGCCCAGTTGGGCGCCTTGGCAATGAGTGCGCGCTGGAACTCTTTCCAAATGCGACGTCCAGGCAGGAGCTGCGCTCGCATCCTGGAGCATGCTCCCTCCCTTCTGGCCTTCTGGAGGCAGCAAGCCTGGGGGCTTACACAGCGTCCAAAATTTAATGGAAAATAATGGATGCAATAATGTGGAAAATAATGGATGTGCTCGTTCAAGCTCGTCCATCAAGGGCTGCAAATCGCCAAACTTCACCCTGAATTAGTGAAAGTTGCATTTGCTGTTCACCAATCGGATTATCGATTAGGACTCACACGTCATTTCCTTCAGAATACGCCACTCCGAACGAATTTCATCGTAACAAACTATGCGATAAGCTTCACAAAGTGGCGACAAAACCATGGCATTTTAATGTTGTAATTGACAGAAAAAAACTGAGTTAGAAGTCTGAAAATGCGTTATCAGTGAGGAAACTTTGAATTCTCAATCCTTTCAAGGGCCCTTTTGATCTGCTTTCGTGTTGCCGAGACTTTTCCGTCATTTTTCATAATGACTCGAGAGTCGTCACAGGCTTTACGTTTAACAGAGGGTAAATGGCAACGATAGGCACCTACATTTTTTGACTCGACGGTACAAACCCAACCCACCACCTAACACGCCCAGCGCTCCTTACAGTGAGCCCCATACAGGGTGCCCCCGAAAACGTTCACAATACTGCTAAAACCGTAACACTGCAGGTTTTGAGAGAGTTTGTAATGGTATGTGTGATAGTTTCATGCAAAGATCACAAAAAACGCAGCACATTTTTTCACAGGGGTTGGTTATTCCTTGGACCAGGCGCATGGACACAAATTTAAATCGATTCAGCGCCCATAACCTCTACCGGTTGGCACCAATCGTTCCGGGACCCATCTAATTGGATTCAGCGTCAAAATTATTCGAAAATGATACCCCACACGCATAGGTACCAGAAATCTTGAAAACACATATTTGAAATGGGTGGATAGATACCCATTTTGACACATGACCTCTTCCAGTGAGCGCCAACCGTTCTGGGACCCATTTCAATGTATTCAGCGTCCAAAATTTAGTAAAAAATGATACCCAACACGCCTAGATCGTTAAAAATCTCGAAAATTCATTTTTCGGAAAACGCATTTTGCCCCCTATCTACTCCCCCATGTTTTGGTTCAATCGGGCTGGAATGTTTCAAGGACCAACTAAAACCAAAAACAAATCCCTGACCAAAATTCAGCGTGCTCTTGCAGTGCTTTTATCTGGGCGTTTCAAGGTGTCTAGATCAAAATAAGCAAGTGACCTTTTACCGTCGACGCCGATTTCGCTAGCAGAAAATTTCTAAAAATTTCTGAAAATTTCTAAAAGTTCTAAAAATCTGAAATTTTGGTCAGGAAACCGTTTCCGGGGCTAGTTGGTCCTTGAAACTTTTCAGCCCGATCGGACCAAATGCAGGGTACAATAAATTGTCAACTAAATTTTGGACTCTGAATCGATTGGAATGTGATTTCATGCTGCTTGTCCGAGGAATAACCAACCCCTGAAATAGAATTTACTGCGTTTTCACCCATAGAATCCTTGGGTGTTGGCCGATAGAGCTGGCTAGATTTTTGGACCACGTAGATGCCAAAAGGAGCCTTCGGAAGGCGATTTTTCTGTTAATTCTAGGGCATATAGTGGCCCGTACGGCGGACGGAGATTGCAGATTTTGGAAGAACCGCCAAAACTTTGAAATATAATGTGCTCAACGTCCCGAGGCCTCACCACCGAACGAGCGTCGGGCGTGTGTGGGGTGAGAGGGGAGGGGGGTAGGTGGGTCTGTACTATCAAGTGTTTTTGGTTGGTTATTCCTTGAATAATCAACCTATGTTTTCATGCAAATGGTCAACCTCTCCGATTCGGCTCAAAATTTTTTTCTGGACGTTTCATGATGTCTAGATCAAAAAAGGTCAATGTCCGTCCGCCGTACGCCGTCCGCCGTCCGCCGTCCACGCCGTTTTTGGTAGTAGAAAATTTTCTAAAAATCTGAAATTTGGGTCAGGGGTCTGTTCCCGGCCTAGGACGGTCCTCCAAGCTTTTCAGCCCGATCGGACCAAATTTGGGCGGGGTAGGGGTCAAAATGTGTTTTTGAAAAATGGATTTTCGAGATTTTGGGCGATTTAGGCGAGTGGGGTATCATTTTCCACTAAATTTTGGACGCTGAATCAAATGAAATGGGTCCCAGAACGATCGGCACCCACTGGAAAAAGTTATGGGTCAAATTGAGTATATATTACCCATTTTGAATATGTGTTTTTGAGATTTCTGGAACCTAGACGTGTGGGGTATCATTTTCCACTAAATCTTGGAAGCTGAATCCAATGAAGTGGGTCTCAGGACGATTGGCACCAACTAGAAGAAGTTATGGGTCAAATAGGGTATATATTACTCATTTTGAACATGTGTTTTCGAAATTTCCGGTATCTGGGCGTGTGGGGTATCATTTTCCACTAATCATGGACACTGAATCGATTGGAATGGGTCTCAGATCCGCACCCACCGTTTTCCCCATTTCCCCCATGTTTTTAAATCAGTTTCCATGCGCCTGGTCCGAGGAATAACCAACCCCTGTGTAAGAATTTGCAGCGTTTTTTACGTTCGCCCCTGAGAAGGGAGGCTGGGGCCGATCGGCGATAGTCAACTGCTTTGGATGCTGAATCCAATGAGCTGGGTCTTGAAACGATTGGCGCCCTCCAGGAGAGGTTATGGGCCAAAATGGGTATCACTTTTCCCGTAAATGTTGAACTCTGAATCGATTGGAATAAGTCCGAAACATTCCACACTCACTGTTGCCCTCCATTTTCTCCACGTTCTAACTAGACACTGAAAATTAATTCCCGAGAAAATCTAAAAAAAGGCACGTATAATAAACGCTGAAAATTCTTACACAAGTGGTTGGTTATTCTTCAAATCGGGAGCATGGAGACTCATTCCAATCGATCCAGCGTCCAAAAATTAGTGGAAAATGATACCACACACGCTTAGATACTAGAAATCTCAAAATCACACATTCAAAATAGGTATTCATATTTCATTCCCTATTGAAACTCGGTATTTCATGTTCGTGATCCAACAATTTTAGCTGTAGTATTTTGTCGCTATACCTCTAACTAGTTTCTGATCGAACTCTCAAAGTTTTTTGTGATGATACTTACGGGCTTCCTCGGCTGGGACTAGACAATAAGACAAGTTTACTATAACGCGGCTAGTTTAAGCCATTGTCCCCTGACCGCAACCTGTCGTTTTCCAGATTAAATCTACATATCGATAACCTCGTATCTCAATTTTGGCCACTTTTTTCAAGTTGGATTTTCTGAATGAGAACCTCGTATCTCATCAAGCTGTAATTCAAATTTTGGATGAATATTTATTTCCTGCTCTCTAGCGCCCTAAATGATAACCTTGGCGAAGTTGAAATTAACATTTCTGGTAGAACTGCACAGTTATTTGTCTCTCCTGCAAAATTTGGTATTTTGGAGATACGTATGATAAATATCGATATCATAAATATCATGAAAAAACGCTGTACTTTAAATTCAATTGCCTGAAGTAGTCATCAGCTACGTATCGATTTAAAACCCTCAGACAGCATTGAGACTCTTTCCAATCAATTCAGAGTCCAACAAGGTGGGTTTTCAAGATTTCTGGTACTTGGGAGGGTTGGTATCATTTTCCACTAAATTTTGGACTCTGAATCCATCCAGTTAGACAGGTCCCAGAACGATTGGCGCCCACCAGAAGAGGTTATGGACGTTGAATCGATTGGTTAATTCCTCACCAACCCCTGTGAAAGAATTTGCAGCGTTTTTTTTTTACGAGTACAAAGGGGAAGGATGATTTTTTTGATAAGAATATTAACAATAATAAGTCAGGAAAGCAACGTGCTCTATTGTATGGTCGCTTACCATCGTGGATTCTACGTAGAACAAACCTGGTGGGGTCGATAAATAGTGATTATAACCAGAAATCTTCGATGTGCTGTTCCGACATTTTATATATTATTATTCACTAATATCTGTTCAATCCTACTAATAAGCAGGGTTCAGTGGGTTTCCTTCAAATAATACAAAATAGTCCAGTTCATCTGTTTTGAACGTATGGTGGTCTATAACCATATTTATGTCGACAGAAGTCTTGATGGTGATATCCTAATTATTTCCCCATCTCAGTAAAAGTAATATAAAAACCCAATGCGATAACTAATATTTTTTCAGGGCGAGACTCAACACTGTGCTGTGCCCGTCATTCCACATAGCTTTCGGCGTCTCATTCATCAAAAAGAAGAAGATGAAGATCCACGTTATCAGTTTATCACTAGATCGAGGTATCTAGCGCTGATTAGTGATTACCGCTTGTCGAGTGTTTTGGTTTTGGTATTTCTATTTCTATTAACTTTTGCGCCGAGTTTCATACATTAGAATTGCATCGCGCACTTGTGTGCACAATTTCTCACGTTTTATCCACAATGAACACGCTCCAATATGGAAAACCACTAAATAAATGAAGATGTCAGTGAGTGCTATGACATTCGAGTGCGCCGGTTGTTGACGGCTTTATTTCTGTACCCGTATTAGCTTATATTCGGCTCTCTAAAAATGAGGGTGAAGGTAATATTTAAAATAATCATATTTCATCAACGTAATAAAATGAGTTTTGAGCTGTATTGATATCTACCGCTGTAACGTCGGAGTATTTCGCAATTGGGTTTCGTTCATCTTGGCTTTGTTTTTGTTGCCGTGGTAAATCTACTTAGCAATCGGACGTTGTTACAGAATCGGAGAGATATGATGCGAAATAATGACGACAAAGTGTCGCTGCTGGAAGCGCTGTTCGGGACATGCCTCATACTCGTAGCATCGTTTGTCATCATTTGGAACGAGGTAATTCGAAATGTTTGCACATCAGTAGTAAGTATTCAACGATTAAAGGTGCTTGTAAATCACTCGTCAAATGCGCTTGTCCTGTTGCAGAACGCTGCCATAGAAACGGAAAAGTCGCTATCTTCCGTCTTCCACGGGTTAAGAACGATCAACGACATCCATCGAGTGGACGAAGCGAATAACGGCTTCTTGGTTCATATAACAGGTCCTCTGAGCGTGGAAGAGCCTCTGACGGAGCCTGAATACGGTGTATCGGTTCCTGCCGTCATTCTCAAACGACGAGTGCAAATGTTTCAATGGGTTGAGAAAGAAATGAAGCAGTGAGTTGGATTTGAATAGAATGATTTCCTACCATATTCAGTTCTCCGATGTAGTTCCGCATCTTCCTTAGTCCTGTTTCTAATTGCAAATCGAGTAATCTATGCCTCCAATCTGACATCAATTTATACTATTATGCGGTAACCGTTTCAGCTCTAGTGTTAATGTTGAACTTCAACCTTTTGAGAGCAAGTATGAATATCTTACCGAGTGGAAGGACAAATTGATTGACAGCAGTAAGTTCACCATAGAAGAAGGGCATTCAAACCCAAAGTAAGTTCAACCATCTTCACTATACATTTTTATTTTTAAACAGTTTTCTGTAGAAGGACATTTGAAAAACGCAGCAAATTCACACACAATGGTTTATCATTCCTTGATGCAAGAGTATGGGGATTCACATGAAATAGGCTGACAGATGGAATATTGAAGGACATTACCAAGGACCTACTCAGACTTGAGCGCAGAGACCAAAAAGCGATAGTTGGCCTACTAGCCTGCTCACCTAAACCGCATTGTGGTGGCTCAATCAACAACCCTATGCAGACTTTGTGCTTGATATTGAAGCAGATGAAACTGCAACCTATGTCGTTTTCGAGTGCCCAGCAGGCATACCCTCTTCAGGGCACAAAGACCAAAGTGGACCATTCCCTGCTAAGAGTTAGCTCACAACCTAATAACCCTCATCAAGGAACTGGGGCTCTTTATGATATAATAATTAGGACACCCATGAGAAGCACAATAAGCCATTAGTCTTCCGCGCTTAAGGCTCTCTCAATCCCCTCGTCTGGGTGTCTTTTTAACATTTGTGTGGATCGTCCTAGACTCATCCCATTCAATTCAGCGTCCAAAATTTAGTGGAAAATGGTCGGTATCACATTCCTAGTTTGAAAAAAAAATCCACAAAAAATCGAATTAAGAAAACTAACAAAAACATTTTCACCCGTGCCTTCCCCAAATTTTGTCTGACCGGGTTGATAAGTTTCGAGGACCAACTAGAGCCAGAAAGGTCTGACAAAATTTCAGATTTTTAAAAAATGTCCTACAACCAAAAACGGTGGGCGGACATTTGGGTTTTGGTTGATTATTCCTTGACCGATATGACCAATACACCAGAGACCAATTTGGCAGTATGTTGTTTCATGATGAATATCGAATCGAAAAATCGAAAACTCAAATATCTGTCCGCCATACGCTGTCCACGCCGTTTATGGTAAGTAGTTGACAATTTTCATGAAATCTGGGACCTCCTTCCGGCTCTAGTTGACTCTAAAAACTATTCTGCCCGATCGGCCGAAATTCGATAGGGTAGGAAAGAAAATGTGTTATTTGCAACTCGATTTATTGGGAATTAGGCTTGTGGGGTATCATTTTCTACTAAATTTTGGGCGCTGAATCAATTGATGTGTGTCCCTGAGTGATGGGCGCCCTCTGGAGGTGTGTATGGGTCGAAATGGGTACCTAATTACCTATTGGAATGAGCCGTCTACACTCCACTCTCACAGTTTACCCCATTCTCTTGTTTTAAGAAATTTAAAAAACGCTGCAAATTCATTCACTGGGTTCTTCCTCCGACCCGGAGCATAGGGAAAATGGGGAAAACAGTGAGTGTAGGGTATCCTGGACCAATCAATTCAGCATCTCTCATCCAATGGAGAATGATGCCCACACGCCTAGGTACCCGAAAATCTCAAAACCCCACTTTCTTAATAGAAAGACAGATACCCATTTTGATCCTCAACCTCTTCCGGTGGGCGCCGATCCTTCTGGGACCCGTCCCATTGGATTTGGCGTCCAAAATGATATCACCAACAAATATCTCGAAAATCCATTTTTCGAACAACGCATTTAAACCTTGCCTCCCCTCACCCAAATGTAGCCGGATTGGGCTGAGAAGAGGATCAAACAAAGCCAGAATCGGGTCCCTGACCAAAATTTCAGGTTCTTAGATCATTTTCTTATTTGGATCTAGGCACCTTGAAAGATTCGGGGCAAATCCGAGAGGTTGACTTTCTGCATGAAAACTTAGGTTGATTATTCAAGTACTAACCAACCAAAACCATCGTGGATGAATTGGCAGGGTTTGATCGTTAAGCGTTAACTGTCATATTTTGCAGCCAATCGGAGAGGTTGATCTCTGCCATGAAAACATGGGTTGATTATTCAAGGAATAACCAACCAAGAACTGTTATTACGCTGAACCGATTGTTATTGCTTAACTTGACCCGTTGCAGGTCATTTCCAATAAGAACTCAGATTTATATGAGTCAGTATGTGAGGATTGGGGCTTTCCTATTGAGTGAAGGACTGAAGAAACAGTTTTCTGAGCACACTTTGATAACAAGCGACGAAAGGCCAGAAAGAAAAGACATAAAGCTGCACGCCGGGTTGTACTACCACACCGCGGACGTTTGGAACCCTCAAGTTGGAGATATACGGATTCAATTTTCCTTTGCTGGTACTTCAGGAGATGTGGTAAGCCCATTTGTGGTCGTATTTCGTCGTATTGTCGTTTTTCTCAAAACCATCATATGAGGACGGCTGTTGTGTTTGACAGGTCAGCATCATCGCCAAACAAAACGGCAAAGAGTTGATTCTCGAGCCAAACCAGACTCAAGTGTTTATGGTTATGGGAAAAGTATCTCCGGACACCATGGCTCAGGATCATCAGGGCAGAATAATCTGGAACGTGCGTCTATACCGTTTGCTTGGCTGGGTCCTCCTCTATCTGGCAGCATCCTGTTTTAAGCCCTACATTTCCACACCCCGCTCAGGTACGTACTGTGGCACTCACTGTGCCACTCCTAGTTAATAATTGATGCTAGTGCCATAAATCAATATTAATCCGCTCCTTTCGTTTTCATTTCAGGACAAAAGCGTAGCTACTTCTACAGAGTGCTGGTGATGGATGACATATTTTCTCCCGACGTTGCTTTTGCTTCAGTTGGCTTGGCTTTCCTGGTATCGTCAATGTGGTGTACGTACAAGTACTGGATCGGCATCGCCATTTTCGCCAGTGTTATGACTCCCGCGTTAGTCTGCGCTCTCTTCAAAGCCATCAGATCTGGCCCCAAGCATGAATATAAACAGCTTTAAGGAGAATCCGACTCTACTCGTTCACCATTGTAATGAGGAAAGCATCGTCTCCCAGAAGTATCTGCTGTTGCTCATCTGTATTGGATTCAGCTATATGAAGCATAGAATTTGTGATCGTAAGTTTTTCACATTTCCGGAATGTGTTCACACTTCATGTCCTCGTAAAAAATATAGATTTCACCTCAACGTGAGTTGATTTTCAAAAAATGCTTTCCAGATGTACCATTGTGTTCAATTTAACGAGGCTCCTAACAATCAAGAAGTCGGTGGGTCCCTGGAGGTACGAAATGGATCGGATCTATAATTGCAGTACAGCCTAGTCGTATCATTCTGAATGATTTCAAGAGTTCGTTATATTCCTAGATATTTCCCTTGTGACAGTAACTAGTACTAACCTGTATCAAGTTAGAATGTCATTGGCTCACTTACCCAAACTGCTGCCTATTCTTGATCACCCTTGAACATTTTTAATCGGATTATCCTGGGTATTCGTTTTTCTCAGAGTTGCGTGAATATAGATGCCTTCTTTGTCCCACTCTTGCCCTCTACTTCACGAAATCGGTATAAGTTGACAGGAATAAAGTTTTTACTGAATAAGAGATGTGTTAATAATTCGTATATCGCTCAATATAAACAGTAACTTCAACATTCCGTTTTTCTGCTCTAAGCTAGTTAAGTACTCATCCTCCTTCTTCCTTAAACTAAACGGAAACGCTAGTCAGCGATGTGATATTAAATTTACTGCAATTATTCTAGTCAAAATATGTAGAGTTTTTTTCAACATTATTAACCTATGCTCGTGCTACATACTATAATCTATATAATCTACTTATAATGGAAAATAAACGGCGTTGATGGACTCTTTTGGTTTTGTTCAATTTTTTTGAATGAGGCTAGAAAATGAATGGAAAAGTAGGTATCAAGTTGTTTTGAAAGAACACAGTAAACTCAATTACCTAAATGATAAAATATAGAATCAAAAGTAAATTTATTTTTCAAATACAGCTTGAAATAACCAATTTTGGATTTCAACATAACAAATCCTAAGATCAAGAAATGTTGAAATATTTCATCGACGTTTTGATTAAATTTCTCTCCTTTTAGCACCATGAGATATCTTGTACGCGTTTTTCCACATTTCAAAGAGGCAGATAGTCGAGTGGAATCTATAAAATATGGCCAATGGCATCGCTATTCTTTTCACTGTTGTCCATGCCCATCTGTTGAAGAGTGTACTAAGCTGCGCGTCAGAATTGGCCCTAAAACGAACGAATGAGGACGTCAATATTGGTTGACTCGAGCTTGAAAGGTAGGAGATACATACACACAGGATGTACATAGCATATACGTTATCATTGTAAATGTACAGCTCAAAATACTTTGATAAATGTAGAAAAAGAAATGAAAAAATACACAAAAGAACGTGTAGTATCATATTAGGAATAGTACAATGAGGATTAAAGAGCTGTTGTGAAAAAAGTTTACAAGAGGACGATTCTCACCTGTTGCGTACAAATGTGTTAATTGTCCACAGTGCTATGTTGCACGGTAGTAGAAATGTAATTAACTGACGCGCAGGCCTAGAGTCATCCGAGTGTACCACTAGTGATTGTCCGTAAACTGTGAAAACAGTCTGTCCAATTGACTGAATCAGCCGCATCAACTCAATGTAAAAGCTTCCTTCAGAGTTATCAATTAATAGCAAGCCAATGAGCCTGAACACAGAGTACAGGCTTACTCCACATTGAGCCAACAAAATCAAATATGTGTCCATGTTGTATGAGACACTTGATCTGGACGATGAGACAGATCTTAGCCTCAAATAGGCCAGTAGCGTGGCGAGAGACGCGAGTACGTAGAGCATCTGAAATCAAAGTGGAAATCTATATTAAAGTCAAGTAAAGTAGATTCTCTTCTATGAAATTGACAGGGGCAGAACAAAGACAAATTTGCTTCCCCATACATTAATTCCAACGTCATTTTAAAAAACTGGAAACCCACCGTTTCGCAAATGTTGATACTGAGTTGAGCAGCTTCTGTGTTGTGGTCCATGAAGACAAAGTATAAAATTTGGGATATTATGGTCAAAACCAGTACTATGACTCCTGACAGGAGACCTTTATGAGCACTGGCACAGTCAACCGTGAATATGTGAGACGCCTGATGAATCTTGTGTCCTGTGATGAAGAAAACCAGGCGACGTTAAAATGTATTGATAGTAATTGGAGTGTAACTACACCAGCACTTGTTATATTTACTCGCTGATTGGTTCATGTTAAGAAGCAACTCATTTTTGGGTAGTTCTCTCACGTCCATCCACATATCCAGCATGATGACTGCACAGATCAATGAGTATTCTATTGTGCAGGGGAAAAGAAATGGCGAAACGTCATTGACCAGCGAGCTCATCAATGGAGCTGAGCAGTCATATGAAGACTCATTGTTAGGTATCCAATAGCTTCCTGAACCAACAGAGTATCTGGGTCTACAGTGGCTCAAATTTACAAATGCACCATTATTACACCAGCTCAATCAAACCAATACTGTTGAAAGAGAAGCACATTACCATTTGTACCGTTGCTACTGTTTGTTTCATCGTGTTCTTCAATGTGGTCAATATCATGTTTGCTCTCTTGAATAATCACGTTCAGCCATTCGCATAAATTGGTGGCAATTAGGTGCATTAAACCAAATCTGGAGAGCAGAGGTCGACTGCATAGGTCCATATTCTAGATAGATTGATAATTTTAAACAATTGAATGTAATTAACTCAATTCTCAGTTTTAAGTGCTCCATGCGTTATGAAGAAATAATTACAATTATTGAAAATTACAAACCTGATTGTTCAAAAATATGAACTGCATTTGAGCTATTGTTAATAGCAGCCTGAAAGTGGGTGGTAGAGTTTCTGATAGATTTCCGCAATAGTTGAGGTAGATTTCGAGCCCTCGTCCAAATTCGAGTCCTGAATACACCATTGAGCCAACTCCAAACGCTAAATGAAAACCAGAGCTTGGTCAATTGTATGATTGTAGTGCCGACTGTAGAGTAGAGCTATTTGTAGGATAGCAAAATCCTGCAGTGTAAGTAGATGTAAAATCTATAAGTTCTAAATGATTAAGTGGAATTTAAAACGTTTGTTGAAGTGTCTTTCTGTCTCAAGTTTGAATGTAGAGGCAGATGCAAATGACATAAACTATCCAACAGTCTATCGTTTCACTATTTACAAAAATAGGTAGTTAAGTAGTTAATGAAATTATGCACATTTCCTTGAAATTACTAACTGAGTAAGTTACAAGCAGTGTACATTAGAAATATTAGAGAATTCATGTAGTTGCATTGAGGACAACAGTCTACAAACTTACTTTGCTACCTACCTATAGCTCCAAGCCTTAAATAGAAACTTCCATAGCGGTTAATTGGTCCTCTGAATCGCTTTTTGAGACTATTATAAGCTTCTTCGTCGCCTCCTTCAAAAAATTGATTCTGGTTGAAATTGTTTGATACTTTGTACTTTTTGATTAAACAAAATAATTAAAACAAACTCACTGTAGCTATTGATGATATTGACGACTGTTCGGTCCTTCACCATTGAAGCATACATCCATATCAAGTAGAGCAAACTTCCAGCGCATAAAAATATGTAGAACCCAAGGTAGTAAACCTGAGGGAAATAATTGGTTATTTTTTATCTGCTTCAAATTGTGAGGGATAATTAACACGTTCAGCAGTTTCGTCGCATGGAACATTCCCCTTTCTTATGGCTTAATTCGGTTTTGTTAGGTTATTCCTTGAATAATCAATCTATGTTTTCATGCAGAAAGTCACTCTCTCCTATTCGGCCTCAATATGTTTTTGGGGCGTTTCAAGGTGTCTATATCAAAATAAGTAAATGTCCGTCCGACATGGTTGGATAGTAATGGGTAGATATACACCCATTTTGACCCATAACCTCTTGCGGTGGGCGGCAATCGTTCCGGGACCCGTCTCATTAGATTCAGCGTCCAAAACTTTGTCAAAAACCCTACACGCCTAGTTCACCGAAAATCTCAAAAATTCATTTTTTGAAAAACATATTTAAACCCCTTCCTCCCCCACCCATTTGGTCCATTCAGGGTGATAAGTTTCGAGGACCACCTAAAGCCAGAAAAGGGTTCCTGACCCAAAATTCAGATTTTCTGAAAATTTTCTACTACCAAAATAGGCGTGGACGGCGGACGGACATTTGCTTATTTTGATCTAGATACGTTGAGACACCCAGAAAATTTTTTTGGGCCAAATAGCAGAGATTGGCCTTTCACATGAAAACAGGTTGATTATTAAAGGAATAACAAACCAAAATGATGCAAAGAGTCACTCTCTCTCTTGATATGAGCTATGCAGATATAATTTTTTTAAATGCGCTTCTTTTATAGAGAGCTGTGTGTCGTAGTACATGGTCTAAATAGCCATGGATGACCTGAAGTAGATACAGTGGACTTCTAGTAGTCAGTGCTAAACGAGGCTTAGGATTAAATACATTACCTTGGAGCACATTTCTAGTATTATACGTGATACCAGCAGTGCTTGTGGTCTTCTTGCCTACCTGGAGTTTTTGGCTTCTTCTCTCTCCATCTATTTGCTGCTTGTCGACCAACACTTCGGCCAACGGCAGGACCAATCCAACCAAAACGAGGGTTTTACAGTAGCAAGCCGACAACAGTTTCCCCATGTCCTCATTCCTGCGTAGTAAGATAAAACCAGAATGTATCTGTAATAACAGAGGCGTAACATTCTGTAGGGCTCTCAGCTAACACAATATTTATCTAGTTCACCTGGAACACTCCCCATTCGGCTTGCCTCCATCGTCGGACTGAGCGTCTCCAGTCTGTGGTAAGAACTTCAACAGAGCGGCTGATGCTCGTCTGAACGCTGTCTGAGTCCTCGGTGGCTCCCTCACCTCTGCAGATCTGAACAGGGTATCATCATTTCACGTTCAAACTGAAGGAACAAATGGCTTATCTGACAGCAAATTACCATCTGAGGCAGTCACGAATTCAAGATAAATACAATTCATTGAACGTTGACAATCATCATCCTGCTCACCTAGTACCATACGCCGTTTCGTTCACTTCATCCTGCAGGGGAGTCGCCTCCATCTCTCCTCTGTGCGAGTGTTGCGTCCTAAGAGCTGAAGATGCTAATTCTCTGAAAATTAAAAGGTGTTAATTCCAGCCAGGTGTCTGTCTATTACCTTGAAAATATTCAAATCTTACCTGCTGTTGGGTCAGTTCTTCCGTGTGGTAAAAAATCTTTGAATTGAGAGTACTTAGCAAGTAACTTCCTTCTTTTTCATCATCTGCAATACGAAATCATACAAAATTATATCAAATTTTGCCTCAACCATGATTGATTGTATAAAATAAAAATTGGCTATTGGATGTTACAACTTGGTGCCACCACAAAAAATGATAGCGTTGGGACGATGCCTTGGACAAGGGAGCATTATTATAGATCTGCATTATTCTCAGAATACGAAATAATGTATCATAGCCGTGTGCAAGGCCCCTGAACTGGTTATATAGTAAATAAATATGAGGAGGAAGAAATAGGAACAGTGAGCGCGGAGTGTCAAAAAATCATTCTAGTAGGTGAGTAGGTACCCATTTTGACCCATAACCACCTTCACTGGACAGCAATCGGTCTGGGGTTCACCATAATGGATTCAGCGTCCGAATCATGGTGGAAAATGATACCCCACATGCCTAGATCGCTGAAAATCTCGAAAATCCATTTGTTGAAATACACATTCTGACCCTTCCCCCTCCACCAGTTGGTCCTATCGGGCTGAAAAGTTTTGAGGATGTGTTTTGGAAAAATGGATTTCCGTGATTTTCAGCGATCTAGGCGAGTGGGGTATCATTTTCCAAACAATTTTAGACTGCTGAATCCGTTGTGATGGGCCTCGGCACCCACTGGAGGTGGGTATGGGTCAAAATGGGTACAATTTGACGGAAACCAGGCGTTGAACTAGTCGTTACGATTGGTTCTTTTTGAATCAAAATTAAGACGTCTTCCTCGAACCGTCTTACCTTCTCCCTAATTCAAGAGTGGAAGTGCATCTGATATAATATACGAGTACGATCTCAAAATATTTTGTAATAGGTATGACATTTCACAAACAGTAAAGTAAACTTCAATTCAATCGCCAGACGGATGACCGATGAACTACAAGAGTTCATGGAAGAGAAATTTCTCTCTTGCAAGAGTCTCTCAAAACCGAGGGAGAAGCAGTGGTGCCAACATTACCGAGCAGAGTCAGTGTTGGTTTCTTACTCACGATGAAATACACGAGCAGGCTGTAATACCTACCGAATAGAATTATTACCTAGAATGATGAAATTGTGTGTTTTAATTGTCATTTCGAATCATCGCTAAATCGAGCCGTAGGTTAAGGATAATGAAAACTGAACAAGAAACTCGGTTTGGTTATACAAACAGGTAGCCAATGAATCTCAGGCGATACAGCCTGCAAAAAGGATTGATGATAGGCATATTATTTCTGATGTATGACATCAGAAATGACGTAAGTACAGACTACGAGTGGAAGTACGGAAGTACTGTCGATCACGCTTGATGAACAAGACAAAATATGAAATAATGAGAAAAGGAAGAAGAAGAAGAAGAAGGCTTATCACAAAGTAGAAACCTTATCGAGAATTTCATGAAAATTTTTCGAATAACAAGTAAATATATTTAGGTAAACTGTCAGTGGGTGGAATTTGTTTCTGCGGCATGATTTCTTCGCGAATTTTATGGAGATCGCTTCCACAACTCAGCTCGTGTGTCAGGTAACGATTAAGCAAGTCTGATATGATTCTGTGTATATCCTGTAAGTCCTATTATGGTTCTTTTCTTCAGGGTATGAACGAAGGACGTAGTTATAGTCCCTTTTCATATCGATCTTCTCCTAGTTGGAGACCGCTCTTCATTGACTGGATGGTTTCGAAGTTGGAGAACATTCGGTTCAATGATGCTTATGTCCAAAGTGAACAGTATACCCAAAATGTGACTACTTTGGAGCGATAAATTAACTGCTTGAGTTACCTTTCTTGGTGAAAAATTGTTCGAAAAATAAACTGTGGTGTTTTTGTGATAATGTCATGTCTCCGACGATGGCCTCAGTTCGCTGTGAGCCCTCATCAGTCACATGAAATCAGCAGAGATAAATACCTACCTGGACTGCCTGAACAGTGATGAAAGTAGTCTCTTTTCGATGCTCGTGATATGGAATACATTAGTCCTCACGTTACTTTCTGAATATTGATTTAAATCTAAACTCATACCTCTTTACAGAGCTCAGCCTCTTCACTTGTCTGGCTTCAACTTGGCGGACAATCAACAGGCTGGCCAGAATAAAACCGTCGTCGCTAAAGATGTCGCGCAGGAACAAAGGGAACGCAGCATGGCTAGAATCCCTTTGGACCATCAGGTAAAATATAGTTAGTATTAGTAGGTAACCACAATGAGGTACGATCTGATCATTTTACGATGGGATCCTCCTTTAGCACTGAGCCGTCCGCTAAAGAGCAGCCCAGAGGCAGTGGACGGGCTTAGGCCTCCCTGCTTTAGGCGTCCCTGGACGTCCACCGTCATGGCCATTGAACTTCCTACATGGGCCTTCACTTGACCAAAGGAAAAAGCTGCAAATTCATACACTGGGGTTGGTTATTCCTCGGACCAGGCGCATGGAGACTCATTTCAATCGATTCAGCGTCCAAAGTTTAGTAGAAAATAATACCCCATACGCCTACATCGTCAAAAATCTCGAAAATCCATTTTTCAAAGTATACATTTAGGCCCCTACCCCGCCCAAATTTGGTCCCATCGGGCTGAAAAGTTTCGAGGACCAACTAAAACCGGGAACCAGACCAAAATTTCAGATTTTAGAAAATTCATCATTTTTGACTAAATTTTAGATGCTGAATTCAATGAGACGGGTCCCGGAACGATTGGCGCCCTTTGGGAGAGGTTGTGGGTCAAAATGGGTATCTATTTATCTATTTCAAATGTGAATTTTCGAGATTTCTAGTACCTTGGCGTGTGAGGTATCATTTTTCATTAAATTTTGGACGCTGAATCGATCCGAATGAGTCTATATGCCGCTGGTCCGAGAAATAACCAACTCCTGTAAACGAATTTGCAGGGTTTTTCAATACAGATCTGTAGTCGTTCTGTCCATACAGCTTTTCTTAAAAAAATGAGGCCTTGGCTGGGTTAGAATACCGAATCAAGAGTAGATGGATCTGGCTCCCAAAATTCAACGAACTGTCAGCATGTGGTGCAACAAATGTAGGCGAAATG
Organism: Cyrtorhinus lividipennis; assembly: GCA_019603395.1. Lineage (NCBI taxonomy): Eukaryota > Metazoa > Arthropoda > Insecta > Hemiptera > Miridae > Cyrtorhinus > Cyrtorhinus lividipennis. The sequence goes on from CM034007.1 coordinate 1,022,895, forward strand.
CCAGTTTAAGTGAGGCCATAGCCAGGATCAGCTCATCAGAGATCTGATTTGGGCCTACCTGATTAAGAGCAGGATCTTGAAGGCACAGTCCCAATGATCGTGTATCCAAGCAGACATGTTGCTCTAGAACTCTCCAATGCTGAAAAACTCCTCTTTCTAGGGGACAGGAACGTCCTCATATTCTTTATCCAAGTAGTATAAGGAGAGCTGCTCGTAGTTTCTTGTAGACGCCTTTTTATGAGTCTAGCAGCTCAAAAATCAACTTTGGATCATGTAATCAATAATAGTAACTGAAAATCAATATAATCAATATGTGTCAGATGCGTGAAGCTGTTGCGTTTCTCAGACAAAATGAGGATTTAAAAAAAATCGTTGATTACTTTTTCCATTCCTTTCTGTGTAATATAAGCATTTTTGCATTATAATGTAAGCATTTTTGCGTATAATGTGTAGTGCAGAATCATTTACTTCCTTGTGAAAAGATTTAAATCAGTCCCATCTGTTGGTACTGGTTCCATCAACACATGATTTTAATTCCTTGATTTATCTTTGTAGGAAGTCATCACCTCGCTGACAGGAGTACCTGAAGAACATGTGAAAGGGCGTTTGGTCCGTATTCGTCTCGCCCCTAAGAATGCTATGCAATCCGGAACTGATAACACTCACGATTGGCAAATGGACTTCGACACGAGAGAGCGATGGGAAAATCCAACAATGGGATGGTGCTCCACGTAAGTTCCATTTTGTTTGTGCATCTACCATCTTCCTGAACTGTGATTTTCTAAATGGCTGACTGCATCAGCTAAGAGCAGCAGGGCTATTCTTGCAATCAACTAATGGTTATACCAACAACGAGCAATTATTTGTGGAATAGGATTCATAATTTTCGTAACAAAGGCACTCAATGCATTCTTTTATTCCTCCCACAGAGGCGACCCACTTTCAAATATGGAGCTCCGGTTCATATCTAAAGAGGATGCCATTGCGTTCTGCAACAAGAACGGATGGGATTGCTACGTCGAAGAAGAGAAACCGAAAAAGTCCCGTGTCAAGAACTACGGTGTTAATTTCTCGTGGAACAAGCGAACCAGGACCTCTACCAAGTGAGAATCCTCGTACTTCATGTAGCGTTCGGTCAAATTTTCCTCTAATAATAGGTGTTTGAATAAATGAATCGTTTCATCGTTCAACTTTATAATTTTTCTTCCCTTTACCAATGTAAATTGTTATTCAGAAGTCTCGCAGCTGCTGATGCTGTCTTCTTGAATAATTTAAGAGAGTTTCATTCTAACAGTAATCAAGCATTTATCACTCTCAGTATTAGGAATGGGTTTTGATGAACAAACAGCAGAAGTAAAGCATAGCGAGAAAAAAGTTCATCAACTGGAGTATAGGAGACATTGAAGAAATCAATATTGTGCAATGAGATGAGAAGGTTACCGAGACGGGTAAGGCAGCATAGAGGGCGATGGAGAAGATAGTTTGTCGAGCTGAAGGGTACTGAAAACAGTTCACTGACACGTGCTCCAATTCAGGGAACCTGCAGACCAATGAGGGACAGCAGAGGAGGGCAGTCAGTTCACCAGGTGGCCAGAAAATGGAGCGTGGAGAAAAATGACGTCAGCAATCAGCAGGGCGAGAGAAATGAAAATGCGCTCCAATGCTGCCGACATCATCACGGGTAATCCCGTACAAATAGCGGGCGAAAAAGCAGTAAACACGACCCAGTTGGTCAGTGCTGCATGAGTACAAGGGAGACCAGACCACCAAAGCATATTCAATGTGAGGCTGGACAAGGGTCGAAAAAAGCTGATTAGGGCACACGCTGTAGTGAATTCTCTGGTAGTCCTCTTGAGAAATCCGAGGGCACGCATTTCTCGACAAGAAGCCTGAGCGATACGGCTGGAAAAAGTCAACTGGGAATCAAGAAGGACACCAAGGTCCTTGACAAAGGGTGGGCGGCTAAGAGTGACGACGCCAATGGTGTATGAGTGCAGTCTGGGAGCAGAAAAGCGATGAACGTGGACACTGAGCACTTCATGGGACCAATAGGAGACCAAGCATTGAATGCGTTGAGAGCTAAACTGCAGAGCTAAACAATCAGAGAGTTCACAAATCCTGTAGAAGATCCAACATCATAAGCAAAAATCAGGAACTTACTCCAAGCAGAGCTTATGGCTAGAATTAAGAGAAGAGGATCGAGATGCGAACCCTGGAGGACCCCAGAAGAAGCCACAAATGGAGCCAGAACTGGACCATGGATTCTAACTGAGGAGAAACGGTCAGAAAGATAGCTGCGAATCCAGGAAAGGTGTGGACCATAAATGCCGAGGGATCCAAGGACTTTGAGGATGACGGAGTAAGGCAGCTTGTCAAAGGCCTAAGAGAATTAGATCTACCTGATCACCATTGTCATAAGCAGGGAGTATGTATTCTTGAAAGAGAAGAAGGCTGGTTACAGTAGACCGTGGACGATTCTACGCCGCTTGGGAGCAATACAGGGGGAAAGAGCTGGAGTCAAAAGGGCCACAACTCTAGATTAACATTTAATTACTGTAGGTGTTGAGAAGTTACGCTTGAAATATTTTTTAATAGAAGTTATCAACTTGGGGAGCATTTTCGAGGCCCAGCTTCACTTTTTTTTCGCGAGTTTTGCTGCAATTAGTCTAGATGAACTAGGAATAGGAGAGTCTTCCTAGCGTAGTATTATTGGGCCATCAGTTCGCAGCTACATAATTCCTCCTTCCGTGCTTCAAAAACTCTGATTGGCCTCGTCTATCAATAGGAAAGTAACACAAGACCAGAAATGGTATGCGTTTCATATATAGTATCGAAAATACCTTCCTAGCAGGGCCAACGTCGAGGAAGGATCAAAATGAACCAAGCGATGGTAAGCGTTAATTAAGAGAACCTTGGTAATGAATGATACAGCTTTTGTGACTACAGCGGCAGTTAGGACGTTGTATTGAGTCAAAACTCGTCTGACACCATGATTAGGCTACAGGTTGGGACTATTGTAGTAGATAGAAAGCTGAGCCAACGCTATTTCATCAAAACTTTGCATTCTACACTTCTTGTACCTCAATATACATTTTTTTTTATGTGGGTGAATAACAATAAAACAATGAAGGGTTCTCTTTTTTATTTCATAGTTAAAGCATACAAATAAATGTCAACCTGTTCAAAACAACAATTTCTTCTTGAACCCCTAAATATAAACGTTCACAAGTGTACAGTTTGAAAATTTCACACGCTAATAATTTTAAAGGTGACAAGTTCAAGAACGAAATTCTTTTCTAAGGATAGGAGATTGAGATCAGCAAAATTAACCTTCAAACTGAGTTCTACCATATTCTAGACAAATTGTTTGACATCAATTTAACAGTGAAAACTAAAAACTCACCATGCTCAGGAGTGACCATGAAAGCTGTGTCAAGAGGGCCATGGGGTTGAAGCAGAGCCTTACTGAGTCAGTTTTCTTCTTTCTACAACCCAAAATATTATACTTTGTTGAAAAGAGATCAGGCTTGGCTCTCATTCGCAATTACGATCACTCACATCACATTCTTTCGTCGAACGTGAAATCAAGTTTATAAAATAAAAACAAATTAATGAATCTGAAATAGGAGTCAAAAAGGGTGAACTGAACCAACATTTATACAGGTCTTGAGAGATTATCAGACAAAACATCAAATTATTGATAACAGTACAAGTGACTGTGTCAATAACAAGAATTCAATCGTTTCGTTTAACCAGAATCTCTTCTAATTTATGACATGCAACGCATGATTCAAATTTGCCATGGGAAAATTTAGCGGTCTTTGCAACATTCGAACCATGCCACCTTTGGAAACACAATGGTCAAGAGCCATTACATTTTTGATCTTTCATGCAAAAAGAAACATATCTGAGTTTTTAAAACTTGAGTTGCAAAAAATCAAAAATTGCACAAAGGTGTACTACATATGAATACGAAACAGTTTGAGAAAGAAGGGTACACGTCTTAACGTAAAGTTGAGGAATAGTAACGTTAACAAAAATTAGGTAATTCAAAATTATAGCTTAAAAAAAAGATAAAAACATCTGGGACGAAAAGTAGTAAAAGTAGAAAAGTCCTCGACCAAGCCATACTAAGGCCAACGTGATTCAGGTGCCACATCATACAACTGATAAGGCAAGGGATCACAATTTGAGGGATGACTCCCATAAGTGAGAACCTAATTTGACGCGAATAATTGACTAAATCGCCGCATTGAGTCAGGAACCGTGGAATGGTCAGAGGTGGTCAATGCCCTGGGGTCTTTAGGACTCCCCAGACGGTTTGATCTTGATGCCCTTGGCCTCTGAAAATGCCTTCACTCTAGTTCTAACTTTGTGCAGGAGATAGAGTAGGTCATCCATAGTGTATCTGTATCTGTGAATGAAACAAACAGCATGGATATAAGTGGCCATGAATTTCTAGAAAACTAATCTTGCATCACAAAAAACGTTGATTTCTTCTCTTTCATTATTATTCTAGCTCATTGCATAACGTGATTATGACCAAAAAAATATACTAATATGACAGTACTTACCTCAGAATCTTCTTCTCTGGTGCACAATCGCAAGAAAACTTTCTCAAGTGGGTCAGACAATACAATATTGACGGAGTGCAAGTACAGGTGATAGCAGACAGGAAACATGTTGTTTTGCAGAAGTGGCACAATCTTCCATCATCAGGAACAAGTTCGAATGCCTCTCTTTCTGCTTCACACACACCCTTGAATAAAAAGAGACCAATTTTATGTTTCATGTTCTAACAGTGGTGAATGGAGGAGTTGAGACTGGGGAAGTAGGCATCTCAATAAACGGGCATACCTACCCTCATTCCAAAATCTATAGCTTTGAAATCAGTAAAATTAAAATTTCTTAAAAAATTAGAACCTAAGGAAGTCGAGTAAGGGGGTGGTTAATGGTTGTGTCTTGGAGAAGGGACTCACCAAATACAACAAGGCTTTACGAAGGTCCCTCTCAGACTTCACCATAGCCGTCATATCACGGTAAGTAGCTACGGCCACTCGGGGTCCAAGTTTATCAGCCTCAGCGGCCATTTTGCATGTGAGCTCATCATGCGAGAAGACGCAGTACCTATGTAGCGATGCATAATTTTGTAATACAGTCACGGCCCATTTTCAACTGTAACAAAAATATAAGTACGAATTAATAACCCTGGATTCATTAATTAATAATAGAGCTAATAAATACTATTATCAAATGCTGACCCAATCAGCTGGTGCAAAGTTGACTGCCTCAGCAAAGTTGTATCCTTGGTTAAAACCAGCGTGGTAAGCTCTTGGAAAAGTAATTACGAATTCCCCAGCTTCTTGATCAGTTCGACAAACAGGGACCCCTGAAATTGGAAATGCAGCAATTGAAGAATGTTGAAAATCAGAGTATTGGTGGTTTAGTTATGTTTTTGGCAAAAATGCCCTCATGTGCTGAGAATCATATTGAATCTCCCCTCCACACTATTCCATTACCACTCACCAGCTTCCATCAAAACGTTAGGGTTCATAATGGTTGTCAACTGATGAAGCAGGTCTGGTTGAGTAGAAAACAATTCTGGAGCTGCTTGCTTCATTGTCTCCTCAAAATCATCAGCTCGACTTCCAGGGACGCCATACCATGTCTTGCACTCACCCCTATAGAATAATGAGGCATACAACTTTGAGCAACTTGTAACACGATGAAAAGATACATATTCCGACACATCTGTTCAAACCTTACCAATGCAATTAATTGATCGAATAGCTCCAGTGGTCTTCATTGTGCCACCAGAATGTAGCAAAACACATCCCAACATACATCCACGGCACCTTCATACCAGAGATGTTGGCTGTGATATGACTTAGGACTGAACCTTCAAGTATTGGCAGGTTGTTTAGATTCCACTTTGAATGAACATAGTCCATAATGTCTTGATTCTGAAATCATTTGAAAGTACTGTGAAATGATCCATAGGATCTACCTATTTATTTGCTGCATGCCAGGTCGGAAAATGGATAAATGTACCAGGTCATGCATCTCAAAAACCCCAACGCTGTTGTATTTAGATTTTTAGTTCCTAATGTATCTCTCTTTGGTCTCTGATCACAATAATTCTCAACTCAAGATCTCAGATTTCTCATAAAGGACATGAGTCAGCCAGCTCATGGCATTTTTTTTTTTTTTTCATTTGTTTATTTAGATATTAAGTGTGCTACATATCATTGAATGTTACTCCCCCATATGAGGGCACCTTGTGCTTGGGGGAGGAGTTGACGCACATTTATATACATACGTAGTAGGTTACAGAAAAATAAATTATGGAATCCATGTTGGATGGATTACAGAAACTAAGTAGGGAGTTTTGGAAAGTATGATAAACAAGAAAAAGTAAACAATCAAACTATGATAGAAACAATGAGGGGTTGAAGAGCGGTTATGCTTGCATCGCCCCTCCCTGCCTTACGGCTAAATCGTAAGACAGAACCGAGTTGACCAGGGCATAAAGGAATTTTTTCACATTTCCATGGTTCAAAAACTCACAAACTTCACAGTATATACCCGACATTCTTCTTAAGCGACGGCACAAAACTTATATGTGAGCTTTCCAGCTCAAACATTGGTCTAACATCACTCTTGAGTATTTGACAGAACCAACTAGCTCAATTACTAGACAGGAGCAAGAATCGTCAACACATTCCACACATTCCATTTTTTGGTGAAATAAAAAAAAAAAAAAACACAACTCGGACACCGACTGAACGAAGTGAAAAACATAAACCTTGTCTTAGACACGTTCAATTTAAAGCCGCTTTCGTTCAACCATTTTATGACCATCCTCAATGAACTGTCCGCCCTGAAAACCACTTCCTCCCAAGTTCTTCCCCGAAACCTTCCTTTACCTTGAGCAATAAAAAAGAATCACATTGGAATGGGAAACATACCGCACATTCCTCATTGACAGATTCTGCTGTTGGGAAGCCAGAACCATGATCAACTGTGTGAAGATCCGCTCCATACTCAACTGTAACATCCTCATCAAAAGAAGAGACAATTCTCCAGAACTCTTTTTCCACCAGGTGGCTAGGAACTTTCTGCAAATGGATTAGTGGTATCAGAGGAAGCGCTAACAAATTAACATTAATTGAGCCTATTGTCAAACACAACCTAGACAATTTAAATAAAAACTCACATGAACAGGCATATTAAAATAGTCAGACTTGAACTGATCAGCCATTTCACCAAACCGCCGAAGCGAATACTCAGTGTTGGCCTGTCGGAATCCAAAAGGGTCGGATGGCTTTGCAACCACTTCTGCAATGCACTTTGGACACCTCCAGTCTCCTGAAATTTATCGAATGTTGATAATTATCAATAATAGTAAGTTGATAGTAATTTCATCAATTATTTGAAAAAAAAAAAGCTTTAGCCTATAGTCTTGATTGATTGTTCCATTGTGAAGATTAAAAAAATTGCTCAGTTCTTATCTTTCCTTCTTTCTTCAAGTATATGATAGATCAAATGATGGGATTGATTAGGAGTTGTTCAAACTACCTCTGGGGACGGCTGACAGCGGAGGATTGAGACAAAATGTGTGATAGCTGTCGTCGCATCCATCACACAGCAACATTGACTCCTCAGCATCCCCACGGAGACAAGTGCGACAGATGTACTTGGCAAGCTGCAACATAAAATGATAAGTTATTGGCAGCCTTGGTCCAGTTTATTCAATATTTGGGGATCAAATGGTTGTTACTACGTTCAAACATAACAAACAAAAACATGATGTGAATTGAGGCCAAAACGCCTCCAATTTGAAGAATCTTGTGAGGAAAACATCCACCAGTTGCAATCTAGCTGTTTGGATAGCAAAACTAAAAACTTTCTGATCAAAAAGTCTGATTTGCGTTTGAGTACACCTGTGCTTGTTATGATATGAACAAATGGACTTACTGGGTCGTCAGCTGCAATCGAAGGTTCCGCTTCTGTGAACTTCTGTGTTTGTCTTGG
>CM034007.1:1031028-1095691 GCA_019603395.1 Cyrtorhinus lividipennis
CGTCCTTCATTCACTGATCGTGATAAGCGTTTGAAAAGAACCTCCTCCTCCAATATTTTGGCTCATTTTCGAGTGAATCGCCGACGATTTTGAGTCTCATGCGCCTCTGACATTTCGCTAACTACCGTTCGGTGTGATTTTCTTGTGGTTGAGTCAGTTTAAAAAAAATGGAAGCTCTAATTCCAGTGATCAACAAACTTCAAGATGTTTTCAACACCGTTGGTGCCGACGCTATTCAACTTCCTCAGATAACAGTAGTTGGAACCCAGGTAGTTGTTTTTCTTTGATTTATCGCTACTTCGCACGTACACTCATTTCCGTTTGATATCGTCTGATTTTTATTACGCCATGTAAAAATAATATGAGTTGTTGTTTTTCAGAGTTCGGGTAAAAGTTCGGTGATTGAGAGTGTGGTTGGTCGATCATTTCTACCCAGGGGAACAGGCATAGTCACCAGGACCCCGTTGGTCCTACAACTCAACTACTGCCCCCTGGAAGACAAACAGAAAAGGAGCGAATTCGGTTTGAGTTCTCAAGGTATGTATTTCAGGAGTAAAAATTTTCACTGGCGGCCAGGCTAGCATCAAAGCTCTCCGGAAAGTGTTAACCTGTGCAGGAGAGAAAACCTGCTATGCAAAAACTCGCTCAAGTTCAAGATCACTGCGAATCCAAACACTTCGGTCACTAGGGCGTTGTGTATGCTGACGCTCTGGTCTAAGAGGGATCAGTATGGATAGGAGTAGATGTGACGCCGTTCGTTAGTACATCCTCCAGCTACGTTACAAACCTTCGAAGGCAAGAAATGAGCGAAGCATGGAGCTACTAAACGCTAATAATCGTTTTCAAGTGTGACAAGAATCAGGCCACTTGGCAGACTGGACACTGGTTGACATTTTCATAGGCAACTTATCGTTCAACCATGGGCTGCACCTGAGCTGAAGACCCTCTGTGTTAGTTAGGACTAGAAGAAGACACATCAGTAAGATGTGGCTGCTTTTGGGAGCACCACTCCATAAAAAGGTTGGCTACTGACGGCATGGGGTGGTCCTTGGTAACTTTGTCTTCAACCTCTCACTGGACCTCCTCCTGAATATGCTGACATTAGCTGTGGCCCGCCCTGTGCTGCTAGCTTGGTATTCCAGGAGCAGATGGAAAAGAGGAGAACTCACACTTAAGACTATAGGATAGAATGATGAGATCTACACAACACTAGAACAAGGTGAAAAGAAAAATAGAATGGGGGATGGTTGCTTAATATTATCGTTTCATATGAAGTATGAGTACACCGCGCCTACTCTTAGCACGTGAAGTGCCTGTTTGGGCAGTGAGAAGGCTGATTTACATTATAAATTATATGAATAGGATTAGTAGAAAATCGACAATTTACGACGTAGTTTTAGTTTTTTAATTAATTGTCCAAAATTATTTTTAGGTACCAATGAAATTGAGAACTGGGCACAATTTCTACACAATAAAAGTCGGATTTATACGGACTTTGATGAGGTGCGCAATGAAATACAAGCAGAAACTGACAGGATGGCTGGTCACAACAAGGGTATCTGTATTGAACCGATTGTTCTCAAAATGTATTCACCTCACGTGTTGAATTTGACTCTGGTGGATCTACCAGGATTGACGAAGGTAGTTTTAAATTGCTTTTGTTTAAGTGTGTTTGCGCACCCAATACATTTGAAAAATTCAGGCAGTCCCATGCAGCATGTGAAAAATGAATGCATCCTCCAATTAAAGCTTGTGTTTTTTAGGTCCCAGTTGGAGATCAACCTGAAGACATTGAAAACCAAATAAGAGAACTTGTCTTTCATTACATTAAAAATCCTAATTCCATCATACTCGCAGTCACGCCTGCCAATACTGACATGGCGACGAGTGAGAGTATCAAAATTGCCAAAGAAGTCGATCCTGATGGCAGAAGAACCCTCGCAGTTGTCACTAAATTGGACCTTATGGATGCTGGTAAATATACTCCTGTACATAGGTTGGAAATGTAAGCTCCATGAGTTGGTTTTTGATCACACATATTGTTACAGGCACTGATGCTATTGATATTCTTTGTGGAAAAGTAATCCCAGTCAAATTGGGAATCATTGGAGTTGTGAATCGCTCGCAGCAAGACATACTAGACAAAAAGGTACATTGCGCTCTATTACTTTCTGTAATTTAGGAGAATATTCTCCTCTTTTACGGAGCTCGGTGAGTCAATATAGTATGAATAAGAAACTTCCTTTTAAACATAATACAGGGTTAGCCAGTGAAACGGGAAGATTTTAATAAGTAACTAATTCCTTAAGAAAATTAATTTTATTATTTACTTGTTATAAATAATAACATAATTCATAACATTCATAACATAATTCATTATGAAGAATCCCTCTCACTGATGTGTTACTTATTCCAAGGCGTAGAGCATGTTGTTTGGCAGATCGGCGTGAACTTTTGAGCACTGCATGCTGAACAGCAGCGATGTTTTGAGGGGTTCGAACGGTTTTTGCACTCCCACCTCGTTTTTTAGACGTTGATCCAGTTTGTTCAAGGTTGTTTATCCACGAACGAATTGCATTATCCGAAGGAACAGGCCTGATGCGCGGTATGTTGAAATGGCGTCGGAAATCACGTCGCGTTTTCACCAAACTCTGACCATTCGTATAATACGCTTTAACCGCGTAGCCGCGATGTTCACCCGTTCAACGATCCATCTCAACTAAATGGCTGGACACGCAGATAGACCGGAGCCGGCCATTATTACCCCCACTACTCACATTCCAACTGTCAAGGCCATCTCAAATCTTCCCGTTTCACTGGCTAACCCAGTAGAAGGAATTTCTTGAAGAACGCTATTAAGTTTGAAATTTGAAGTATTACTGTTTGGTACCTATGGAACCAGGCGCTAGATTACTGTAAGCATGTTGCTGCAAAGCAGTTTCTGGGGTCAGCCCCCAACAAGGTTGACTGCCACTAGACCTAGATAGGTACAAACTGTGAGGAGGTATTTGCTTTTCTGCCTTGAATACTGAACACCACATCGTAACAAAGGAGACCTACGAAGTTGTATGATATGGGGCCAGTTCATTCAGTGTGCTGCATACGGTGTCTACAACCAATGATAGAATGAAAATTTTATTCCCAGTTTCCGCAATAGTACAACTGTGTACGCCAAGTTCATTTACAACCCTATTGTACGAAATCTGTTTCAAATTTTTGTTTGACCCAATTTCAGAGTATCGTAGATGCGCTCAGAGACGAAGCTGCTTTCTTACAGCGAAAATACCCTACATTAGCCAATAGGAACGGCACGCCTTACCTAGCCAAGACCCTCAACCGTGTGCTGATGCACCACATAAGAGACTGCCTCCCTGATTTAAAGGTAAGCATGAGCCATTATTCTTTCTCAGGGACAAGCCTTTTCTAATCTGTATCAATTTATCCCTGAAATTAGGGCTTGTTTCGTATGAGCAGCTCGTCTTTTCTGTTTTCACTAATCTGATGTCATTTGCAGACAAGGGTCAATGTTATGGTTTCCCAGTACCAATCACTTCTGAATTCTTACGGCGACGATATAGGTGATAAAAGCCAGATGTTGCTCCAGATAATCACAAAGTTTGCTTCAGCTTACTGCAATACAATCGAGGGAACTGCTAGAAATATAGAAACTACTGAATTGTGAGTACATCCTTATATTACGCCTAATCACAAAAAGGATTAAAGGGATGCCATTAACAACCAGAGCTGATGACATGTTTTAATATTAGGTGTGGAGGTGCAAGGATATGCTATATTTTTCACGAAACATTCGGAAAAACTCTTGACTCAATCCATCCTCTTGCTGGTCTGACAAAGCGAGACGTCCTCACTGCCATCCGCAACGCCACTGGCCCGAGACCCGCACTCTTCGTACCTGAGGTTTGATTTTTCCCATTGATCCGTATTACAGCCATATTTGATCATCAAAGGGTTTGAGCATTGTCTAAAGCCGCGTACACACTTGTAACTAACTCCCACTCCGATCCCCGCTCCGCTCCTCCGTTCCGAATATTTCAACGAACTTTTCGTCATAACATCACAGCGCTCCAAACGTCGTTCCGCTCCGAATCGGGGACTGGAGCGCGATCGGGAGAATCAACCCCTCCTCATTTCAGTCATGGCTTCTGAGTAAAATGTATAGGTATAGGTATAGGAGCGGGAGAACGTTCGGGGGAGCGGAGCGGCTCAACTACACCCCGTCCACACTAGGTTCAGCCCGCTCCGAACATTCCTTTGATGCGGAGGGAAAAACCGCCAACAGGCCGATCGAGCTCCGCTCCGATCCTCCAATCGTCTTTCCTTTGATGTTTTGCCGCCCCGAACCTGGAATCAGAGCGGAGCGGGAGTTTGTTACAAGTGTGTACGCGGCTTAACGCTCTACAAATCATTTTGATTTGCAGGTTAGTTTTGAGTTACTAGTCAAAAGGCAGATCAGAAGGCTTGAAGAACCTTCGTTGAGGTGTGTAGAGCTTGTACATGAAGAAATGCAGAGCATTATACAGCACTGCGGTACAGAATCTCAACAAGAAATGATGAGATTCCCCAAGTTACACGAGAAGATTATTGACGTTGTAACACAATTGCTACGACGCCGCTTGCCTACGACCAATCAAATGGTAAGATTTTGTGTAGAAAATGAATTGAAATGTATGTCTGGTTTATTCTCCATTACAACTCAATATTTCTCACCCGCGGATTTCAGGTGGAAAATCTTGTGGCTATTGAGCTAGCCTACATTAATACCAAGCATCCTGATTTTCATAAAGAAGCCGCTTTAGTACCTTCATTGTTAGACACTGCTGCTGATGAAGAAATCATTGATTATAGAAATCAGAGGCGAAACATGAACCATATGAATGAAGATAAGAGGGTAAGACTATTCTCATCCTCAATTTAATTTTCCCTGTGAAAACCACTTGTCAACCTACAATATCTGTGTGGTTCTTTTTTGGGGAAAAATTCCCATTTTAAGAGAATCAACCGGTGTCTACAATGTTATCCATTCTGTTCTTGGCTTGACCCAATGTAATATTTTTGCTGAAAAAAATACTACTTCAAACAAGAAAATTAACTTCTCCGACATTACAGTGACGTTCAATCATCAGATTGACTGGGAAGAGTAGTAAAATATCAAGGAGTTGATTTGTGTGATGAATCATGGCCAAACCATACAGCAATTTAGTCCTGTTTTTGATGTAGAATTGAGAGTTGAGAAAAAATAACCTGTTTCTACATCGAACACACTAAAAAAGCTGCCCCGAGATGTTTGGGACATACAACCTGCACTCTTTTAAAAGATTGCACTTCTCAAGGCTTCAGCTATCAAAAGTCTGGTTGTGGTCCTATCCAGGTGTCACGGCCCAGAAGTGTTGTAGAGAGTACGCCTGCTGATGCAACTCCACCCACTGAAAACCACATTGGTGGACATCATACTCCCGTTCCGCCGGCTACGCCCACCCACCAAGGTGAGGGTGGCCCCAACGAAGCACAGCGTCCTGTCAACGTTGACGCCCCTCACGTCCCGTCTGGCCGAAAACTATCAGAGAAAGAGCAGAAAGAGTGCGCTGTTATTGGTAAGTTAGCTTTTGGTGGGTTATTTCTTGAATAATCAACCTGTTTTCATGCAAAAAGCAGCATCCGCAGCTCTCCGATTCGGCCCAAAAATTTTTTCTGGAAGTTTGGATCAAAATTAGCAAATGCCCGCCCACCCTACGCCGTCCGCCGTCCACGCCGATTTTGGTAGTAGACAATTTTCTGAAAATCCGAGATTCGGGTCAGGGACCCGTTTCCTGCTCTAGTTGATCCTCAAAACTTTTCAGCTCGATCGGACCAAATTTAAGGGGGAAGGGGGTCAAAATGTGTTTTTTCTAGGCGTGTGAGAATTCATTGTCATCGACTAAATTCAGAACGCTGAATCCAATGAGATGGGTCCCGGAACGATTGGCACACACTGGAAGAGGTTATTGGTCAAAATGGGTATCTATCTACCCATTTCATATGTATGTTTTCGAGATTTTTGATACCTAGGCGTTTGTAAGTATTATTTTCTACTAAATTTTGGACGCTGAATCCGTTGGAGTGAGTCCCCTGGAGCTCTTGGTCCAAGAATAACCAACCCCTGTGAAAGAATTTGTAGCGTTTTAGGATTCATGTTTAGTCAACACTTGTATACAATGTAGTTTCACACCTAAGGTATACCAACCTGATACAAAATTCTTATTTCATAGTTGATGTTTAGATTATATTTATTTGAATCTAGCTCAAAGTGTAAGCCTTTGGTTAACGACGAATTTCAATGTTTTGGTGGTATAGAGACCCACCTGCCAATGCAATAGTTTCACTTTGGACAACCCATCCCTTTATTTTGACTTTCTACCACTCAGACTATAACCAGTTCCGACTTTAATAGTTTATCCCTGAAGTTTTCTGGATTTGGCGCCTCAACATGATGACACACGCGTATTTCTAGGACCATGAGTAATCATTAACAGTAAGAATCATATGTCAAAACATGGAAACACCCTGTTGAGCAAACAATGTTTTGCTATGAGGGCAAGCACAGTTTATAAAACATTTCAGTCAACTGAAACCAGGCACAACTCCTGTTTTGCTCCTGGTCTTTGATATTGGAATAAATGTCCTCAATCGCTTTTGAAGAACAATCAACGACATATAAATGAGTTGTGTTGTAGATTGTAATTTAGAATATGTTGGGAATTATTTTATTATTTCCATGAGAGGTGATGAAGATATGTACGAATCGTCCCAATGATGGAACTAATGAAATGGTTCTCATGTTTTGATCTGAACAAAAAAAAAAAAACGGGAAATCCCGATGTTAGTCTATCCAGTTATCCTATCATTCCAGTAGTCATTTCTTGGTCTGCTGCATCTTGTTTTCAAGTTTCCAGATTCTCAGATTCTGACCCTTGACAAGATCTGTTTTTCAGATTCTCTGTCTGCCCTCTACTTTTATTCCACTAAAAATATTACTTTTATTATTCCAGAACGGCTCATCAAGTCCTATTTCTACATTGTCCGAAAATCGATTCAAGACAGTGTTCCAAAGGCTGTTATGCACTTCCTCGTCAACTACGTAAAAGATAATTTACAAAGCGAACTTGTCACTCATCTTTACAAATCTGATGCTGCTGAAGAACTGCTCAACGAGTCGGAGCACATAGCCCTAAGGAGGAGAGAGGCTAGCGACATGGTCAAGGTAACTTATTTCTCTAGTCTTACTCAATTGGCTAGGCCAGCCCACACTTGAAACAATTCTGTTATATTTGTCAATTATTAAGAAGCTGCACGTCTACTCTTTTTGGTCCACAGGCCCTTCAGAAAGCCAACTTAATAATCAGTGAAATCAGAGAAACCCAGCTTTGGTGATCATCCTCAGGTGATTTTAGTTTTCTTATAGTTTATCCAATTTATTTTCTGGTGAGTATTATTTAAAATGAAAGTTTTTCTTTTTTACCTAAGCGAATAGCATTTTTCTTTTGTTCGACATTTCTTAGAGTTAGTAGTAACGCATTGCCAGCCTACCATTCTCTTTTGTGTAGAGATCAACCTTTTGGCATTCATGAAGTTTGTATTGAACACACTCTCTGTCCAACATCCAACGTCGCATCTTTTTATTAAGCACTCATGACATCGTCGTATTTACTGTCGATTTTAAATGAGTGATGATAAAATAAACTTATTTACTGTATCAGTATAAATATAATACATTCATATTATGGACATAATGGATGGCTAATTGTAAGGTTTTTGTAATGCCAGACCTAAAAAAATTTCACCAGTTTATTCATGTCATGTTTCTGATGTGGCACCAGACATATTGTTCATTGGTGAGGCATTTGGCATTTGTACTGCAACACCCAAAACTATACTACTCATGTTTCGCAATAAGAAGGGAAGAATATTTAGCTACCCTTGAAAGTGACTTTGTTTTAGGTTTGGATTTCACATTGTCATTCCTCAAGCATCTAATTCTTTTTCTTTACTTCGCAGCAGCCAAACTCTCCAAAGTATTTAAAACGTCGTCCTTACTGCTCATGATGTAAATAGTGACTAGAAGAGAAGTCATTTTTAAACTCGACAAAATAACGGGCTTTTGACTTTGTTTGGGCCCTGAACAATAACATTACCTATTTTTAGCAACTCGTCCGTAATAGTCTCAAGTATTTTGCCTCTCAGCTTATAAAAAGTCGCCTTCCTTCGTCACCAAATTTGACTGCCCGAACCTTTAATGCAAAGGGCACAAACAAGGGGTATTCATCACATTTCTCTTTTCTTTAGACGTTATCCTCGCTAATGACATTGGACGATTCTGGAACACAAACTAATGAGATTCTGTTGTACCAGGTGATTTAGAACTACCTTCTTGGTTAGAGATAGAAATAGTCAAAAGGCGTATTTTGTTTCCACAAAAACAAACCAATAATATTGAATTGCTTTTGGATAACAGGCCATCGTCAGTAACAGCTCTGATTTAAGAAAGATCTGCTTTAGAGGAATCTGGTCCAATCCACTACCAAACCAGATGATATAACTTTTGAAATGAAGGGCCCAACAAACATCCACGTCAACCGGAATACAGTACCAAGTAGATACCTCTTAATGAGCCAAATGAAATCAATTTTGATAATTATTTCTTTGGGAGGAAGGTATGAAACCTGGAGATTGGAAAAACCAGGGTTCAAGGCCGCCTTTTATTCAAATAGTAATCTCGCAAGTAAATACTCCTTCGGGCCCCCTCCTAAAAATAGAGTTTGAAAGATTGTAATAGTCTAAGATGAATACATGCACTAATTGAAATGTCAAAAATGCTGAATGATGTAGTTGTTAGCATAGATTGTCACGTTGTTAGGTATCCTCCAACCATTTGACTGGCGCGGGTTTCAAAATTGACTGGGTAAATATGTGCGGTTCATAATTCTTCTTGTAGTTGCAACTGTAGGAACTCGCACGGTTATGAAATACCCTCCCTTCTTGGACAAACATTCTTGAGCCTAATTCATCAGAATTTGTCGTTCTATGTAATATTCCTCCTCTTTGGATAACCACTTTTGTGGTTCTCTGAGACGTTGGGACATCTCCCAGTGAATGGCTATGTAATTCCCAAGAAGTCCGAAATAGCCTCCCATAATACATTTTAAGAGGCGAACCCTCTTAAATTGATTAATTTGCATTGCCTGTTTGAAACTATGATTTGCTGGTGCTGCAATTGTGCATGCTGGTCCTCTAAAACATCTCTCAAACAACTGATTGGACTCACCCCCCTACATGTTTTACAATACACAAGGAGAAGGCTGTAAAAATTAATTATTAGGCACAATGCTGTAAATTTGGCTCCAGACTTATTTATTATGTACAGAAACTTCCTCCATGTTGAAGCCTTTTAGTGCTGAACCTGATATGTTTTGTTTTGAGAGCTTGTTCCATGATTGCCGTTATGTATTGTACATTGAGATGTTGCATTTAAAATATTGTTCGAATACAACTTCGTTAATGAAAACGTAATTTGTCTCAAATCGACATGACCTTGGCCATGATGTTAGTGATACCACTCTCAAGAATTTTCCTACCGCATGGCAATTAAGTTATGCTGGCCCTATGTGAAGGATATGGGTCTGCCTGGAATTAACAGTTGTCAGCCTTCAAGAAGAAACCTTCTTGCGTCTTTTGTTCAGCTGTATGTTACACTGGCATTTTTTGTTCTTACTTCTTATCAGCGTACTTAGCAGATTACATAGCACAGTCAAGGCCCTCGTTATATTTTTTATATAACAGGATTTATGAGAGAATTTAGTACCTAATACCACTGGCGTGCATTGATCTCTCCAGTGGGTGAAGATTGGTTCGGTCAGACTAAGATCTGAGACTCGGAAGCTCAGTTATTTTGGTTTGATCGGATCAGCTATTTAAACAAAATGCTCCTAGTATAAGGCTTCAATGACAAAAATTGATGATGTCCACTGCTTCCCACTTGTCACCATCCAGTAGGCTGCTTAAGCTGGTCTCGCCTCTTATATGGTGCACACTTTTGACAGGTTCTTTTTCAAAAATAAGAATATTCTTCCTTTTCTATGACGGCAGGTGATTGGAAATTAACATATTCCTTCAGACACATGGGTCTCAAAAATTTATTAAATTCATGCAAGGTTTCTATCAGTGCAAGTACAAGGTGTGGCAATAGACATGTACCGGTTTTTAAAGGCAATAGAAAGAAAACTACTCAACAATGAAAAATGGACCATAGTTAATTTGAATCAGTAGGTAATCCCGTTTTTTGTATCAAGTTTTGGAAATGACATCACCATGATGGTGGCCATCAGCAGATGGAAGCAATTTCGGAAACTTAGGCCCAGTTCATCTTTCAGGAGCTCCAAACAAACAAACACAATTTCCGCTACTGGGTAGCTAAACCTAAGAAAAGTCCACCTCAGCACTCTCCCAAAGTGACAATGTGGTGTCTAAATTCCCAATTCGGTATAATTGGGCCTTAATTTTTCGAAGAGGACGTCGAACATCAACGGTGAATGCAGCAACCTATGTTTCAATGCCTCTTTCTGAGTCTTGATTCTTTTTGAACCCAAATTGGAAGGACTAAGTGATGAAACTAATTTGATAGTCCCCTGATTTCGACAGGACGGAGCAACAGCGCATACTGAACGTGTTTCATTGGACAAACTGAGTCAAATGGCTCTCTATGGCTCACCCCCTTTTGAGCATTTGTGACTTCTTCCTGGAGGGCTACCTAAAGGAAAATGTTTATAAACATAACCACATGAACATCCATCACACTAAGGATAAGCTTGAGGTGAGAAACAGGGAGGAAATCAGGGCGAGACCTACACAAATGTGCCGAAAAGCAAAGGAAAGAAGTCTTCCCAAAATCGCCTTCAGTGTATTGCTGCTGAAGGCCGCCATCTTGGTGATGTAATTTTCAAAATTTGATGTAAAAAACTCAAATAAATTAGGGTTACTTTTTCTAAATTGACTAGTTTTCTTTCTATTTCGATGTTTGCCCATCGATGATTTATTCCACAGACACATCGATGTTCAAAAAACATCGGGGAAGAAACATCGATGTTTCGATGCATCGATGGTTTTTAGGAAAATAACATTTTTCACTATCTAATCTACCCACTTTTTTTAACGCGTAATTCCAACTTTAATGAAGCAAAATACCAGCGTAAATAGTAGTTATTGATAATGAAAAAGTAGGAAATAGTAAAAGTAAATATTAAAATCAGTAGTTTATTGTCAATTATTGACAATATAATATTATATATATTTGATATATATTGATTGACGATATATTAATATTCAACTATTAATTAATAACTATTGTTAACCTGTCTATTATTAACAGGTGGAAATTTAAAAACAAATTTTTGTTTTGTTCAAACCTTCCAAAATCGGTCGTCTGCATCATGCAGAAACAGTAATTTAAGGAATTTATTTAAGGAAGAACTAATAACAGAAGAATAACGATGAAAAATGGCACATTCACGCTTTTATGATAATGATACTATCGATAAGGCAACAATCGACCCTGATAACGAATCTAATTCCCAGGATTCGGTTCAAATGTAAACATATCGATGTTTTTTGAGTCTGGTTTAACAATATCATTATTATTTTGTGCGCAAATAATGAGCAGCTACCTACTATTAATAAGAAATTGAAAAAAATCCCTGAGAAGAAACATCGATGTCGAGGAAAAAACATCGAAGAGCAAACATCGATGATATGGAATCATTGGAAAATCGATACCCATCCATACTAAGGATAAATTAATAATGCTATTTTCCTGCTACCACTATTATCGTAACATTGAATGAAATCATTGCCTTCTGATACATACGTAATTAGTGATTGACACAGGCTATAAGAGGTGAGAAGACACAAAAGTTGTTGCTACAAGCAGAAGAAGAAGCCGTTATCACTTCTTATCAGATTATCATTATCAACTCCGTCGCCACATTTGCTGTAAGACTGCCTATTCGCCGTCGAACGTCATCATGGTCAATTTATTGTAATACGATGATGAGTTTTAATTTACGTTTTTCACAGTTCAGCGAAAGTTCTTCCGAATCGCTACTCAAACAATAGTGTGGAAATGGGCTTGTGCAAGTGTCCGAAGAAAGTTGTGACCACTTTGTTTTGCTACGAGCACAGAGTCAACGTCTGCCAGCGTTGCTTGGCTACGAATCATCCACAAGTAAGTTACTATATTAAGTCGTTGGATTTTTATAAAAATTCACTTAACAGGTTAGCGGGGAGGCAATAAATGTGCAGCCAAGTTGGCTATGGGGAAACAATATCCCGAATTTTTAGTCTGTGAACATCTTGATTCTTATGAAGAGTCACACTTGATATTTGGTAATCATTTTGAGCCGCCTTTTTCCGGTGTGCTATCATAAGTTTGGGACTCGAACGATTCATTCAGCGTTCATCATGTTATAGAAAATGATTCCTCAAGGGACTCAATAATCTCAAAAGTCCATATGAATCCAAATGAAGATTTCAACGTTATCTCGGTCATTACGGCTTTCGGACTATGTTGACCAAACTCACGTCTCTAAAACGGCACTTATAAAACTGAACCAATTCGAATCAATCGTTTTGATCTGTTACCTTCATACATTAGTGTAGACTCCTCCGAGGAGAGATATTTATCGATTTATCGTTCCTTGGTTGGTTCTTCCTTGAATAATCCCTATCCTATGTCTCTCCGATTCGACCCAAAAAAATTTCTGGGCGTTTCAAGGTGCCTATATCAAAATAAATTAAGTTCCGTCCGCCGCCCACGCCGATTTTGGAGGCAGAAAAATTTCTAAAAATCTAAATTTTGGTCAGGGACCCGTTTTTGGCTCTAGGTGCTCCTCGAAACTATTCAGTATTTTCGATATTTTTGGTGAGCCAGGCTTGTGGGGTATCATTTTCGACTTAATTTTGGACGCTGAATCAAATGTGTTGGGTCCCAGAACGATCGGCAGCCACTGGAAGAAGTTATGGGTCAAATTGGGTATATATTACCCATTTTGAATGGTGTTTTCGAGATTTCTGACACCTAGACGTGTGAGGTATCATTTTCCTCTTAATTTTGGGCATTGAATCGATTGAAATGAGTTTGGGAACATCCCATTTTTTTCCATACTCTGGCTCCAATGATCTAGATATCATAAAACGTATACTGCCAAATTTTGGTGAGGACCTCTGGCATGATTACATAAGTTGATTATTCAATGAATAACCATCCTAAAGAAATAGTATGGTGACGTGTCGGCTACCTATTCATCAGCTAGCAGTTCATTCCTATCCCTGATGTAGACTGGTACTTGGCTAAACCATAGTAACAATGCACATTTCAGGGATCTCTTGTCAATTTCCCTATTGGCAACCAAGGCCATAACTGTCCGCCCTATGGGTTAAGCTGTATACTCACTCTTCCTTACTGTTTTAGTGCGTCGTCCAAAGCTACTTGGAATGGTTGAGGGACTCAGATTACGATCCAACGTGCAAGCTGTGCTCCAATCCACTTTCTAGTAAAGAATGCGTGAGACTGATATGTCTACGTGAGTACCTACCATTATACTACGAGTATGCTACCTCCTATTCCTGAGTTATACTTGAAATGAAATTTGACTTTTTCATTTGTTGTTTCAGATCTTTATCATTGGGAATGCTTAGATCAGTACTGCGGCTCCATGCCCTCCACTACTGCTCCGGCTGGGTACTCGTGCTTGCATTGTCATACCTCAGTATTCCCACCTCCAAATGTGTCGTCACTCATTGCTGACCATTGTCGTGAGAAATTGTCAAGCGTCAACTGGGGAAGGCGAGGACTTGGTCTACCTTTGGTAAAGAGAAAGCTAATTTTTGAACTTGATTCCATAGGCCTACAGTTTTCTAGATGTAACTATTAGGCTGCTTGACGTTAGATCTTTCCTGCCTAAAGCCGCATTTACACTTTGCCAGTAAACGGTCCAGTTGACTAGCGCCAGCTCACTGCCAGTAGCTGGCCTCTTGTGAACAGCACTGGCGTCCAGTGGCGTTCCAGTTGTGTGGAAAAAAGTTTCTCCAGTCGACTGTTCTCATGAGTAGGTTTCAGGCCAGTCCAGTTCCCTCCACCACCGAAAATTTGAGCTGGCGTGATTCACTGGAATCGTATGAATCACCATTTCCTCTCCAGCCCAGTTGGGCCTCCAGTTCCTGAATATTGTGCGTGCCATTTGTTACACGATTTGATTCAATGTACAAAAACAAATTCGCTCGGGAAACGGCGCTCAAAAAACTTGCTTATGAAATGAACTTGGACGATTTTGGAATGGCTGAAGCTATAGCAAAAATTAAATCTCTCCGGAGTATGCCTCTGGCAAATTTCTCCTCAAAATCCAATCCCTCGTCCAAACTCGGTGTGTGGGGGGTTCTCCAAGAAGCACAGTGGAGGAATCATGCGCAACATCACGGCACAAATCACGCCTTAACTCAACATGGGGAAGCCTCGATGATGCAATAGCGTCCATGCTTTTTTGTCAGCTGGAGTCAGTTGAATTAGCTACGTCTGAACGGGGGCTGGCGCCAGTCAGCTAGCTTCCAGTTTGGTCCAGCTAGCTGGTGCCCCAGTCAACTGGACCGTTTACTGGCATCGTGTAAATGCGGCTTAAGGACTGTTGGCAACAAAATCCATTTAAATTGTGTTTCTATTGCTTCAGCCAAACTCAATAGTTCCGCTTAATTTGTTTTCAGTATTGCTAAGCGTAATTGCTAAGGATTTTTGATTCAGGATACCAGAAGAAATGAGCTGAGCTTGAAAAACTCATCAAATTAGAGCTAACAGTGAACGTTCTACCGTTTTCAATTCTGCGAGAAAACTATGCTATCCTAGCTTGTTTACTTAGAAATGATTCTTTATTTTGACGAAGTTTAGCATATAGGTGGGGAAACTCCCCAAGTTTGCCACGTAGACGATATATTTCGTTAACTGGCTCCCTCTTCCTTCTATTTCTGCTCGCTAAAATAGTGAATTGATGGAGTAGAAGAGGAGAGAAGAGACAACTTTGAAATGACAGGTAGGATCTTTCAAATAAAGTTGTACTGGGGTTGAAAGCGACTAGACAACACGACGTAAGACGCTCATTCCATGCAAGGCATAGTATTAAGGTGGCAGGGACAACTTATTTTTCCTCCGATATCTAACCTTGAATTTCTCTGGCACCCCTAAAAAATATAGAAAGACCGAATTGTTTCCTTTTGCAACAGTGAACCTGCAAATATTCGTATTAATGCAAAATTGTCATCAGTTTCCCTGAATCGTACGAGAATCCATTTCATTCATAAGATTGCTTAAATTAGAAATTATTGATGATGATTTTGTTCCTGTTTACAGTTGAGCCACGATGGAGCTGAGTCTGGCGAATCTAACTATCGATCGACCTTCACAGACCCAGCCACAGCATCTCCAGCTGTTTCTCGTCCTTGGGTAGAACCACCTGACCCGTCGAATCCCCGCGTGGATAACACTGTTGTTCATTTCGTTGAAGATCAAGTGCACTCTAGAGGAATAGATTGTAAGTATGAGTAATAAAATGAGGCTCAAGATAACAAATGACACTAGATAACAAACGTTATAACGCTGCAAGTTCATTCACAGGGGTTGATTTCGCCTAGGTTGAAATGCGTTTTCCGAAAAATGAATTTTCGAGATTTTCTGTAATCAAGGCGTGTGGAGTATCATTTTCGACTAAATTTCGCCTTAATGAATCCATTAAGATGGGTCCCGGGAATATTGGCGCCGACCCGAAAAGGTCATAGATCGAAATGGGTATCTGTTGTCTACCCATTTTGAAAGTACGTTTTTGAGATTTCTGGTACCTAGGGGTTTAGGGTACCATTTTCCACAAAATTTTGGACGCTGAATCAAATGAAATGGGTCTCAGTACGGTTGGTGCCCACCGGAAGAGGTTATGGTTCAAAAAGGGTATCCATCTACCTATTTTCAATGTGGGTTTTTGAGATTGATGGTACCTAGGCGTGTGGAGTATCATTTTTCACTGAACATTGCACGGTCAATCGATTGGAATGAGTATCCAAGCTCCTGGTCCATGGAATAACCAACCCCTGTGAAGGAATATGTAGCGTTTTCCTTGTAGCAGCAGCAGCATGGAGTTGCATTCCAATCGATTCAGCGTCCAAAAATAAGTGGGAAACGATACGCCACTCGCCTAAATTGTCGAAAATATCGAACATCGTTAAAATAGGAAAACCAGTGGGTGTGGTGTGTCCCAGACCCATTCCAATCGATTCAGGGTCGAAAATGATACTCTACACGCCTAGATTGCCAAAAATCTCGAAAACCATTTTTCGAAGTACACATTTTGATCCCACATCTCCCCTGGATTTGGTTCCATCGGGCTGAAAAAATTTGAGGACCAACTAGAGCCGGAAACGGGCCCTTGACCCGAATTTCAGATTTTTAGACATTTTTCTACTACTGAAATAGGCGTGGACGGCGGACGGCATATGGCTGATGGACATTTGCTTATTTTGATCTAGACACCTTGAAACGCTCAGAAATTGTTCTTAACCGAATTGGAAAGGTTGTCTTTTTGCATGAAAACATAGGTTGATTATTCAAAGTATTTAAGGAATAATCAACCAAAATGAACGGAGAGAATGGGGTTTCAACTATGGGAGGCAATTCATCAAGTACCCATCAATGGTAACAAGATGAACATGACTCATCAAAGGCCTGTAAAAGTCATGCATTAAGGCATAATGATTTCCTCATTCTGCTTAGTAAACCTCCTTCTATGTTGTTCCATACTTCGGGATAAATCTTGCAAAGTTCACCAGGTATCATGATGTTACTAGTTAGTCAGTTTAATATGCTGAGCATCCATCTGGGCATTGAGCAGTACTTTCACAGTAACCACGATGCTATCGCTATGGGAATAGGTGTACAATATTATTTTACTTTTCCAGATCAAGTACCTCGTAGAGTTGCAGCAGATGACGCGTTATTGGACGCAGATGATGACAAATATGCCAGAAGAGCGACTAAACCGCTAACTTGGTTCAAGTGAGTACTATAATTAATATTCTATATTCTATACGCCGCACCTCATTCAGAGGACCTGGCCCTGGATGCAGACTTTACGCTGGGTGAGCTCAAAAGGTACCTCTCGTTGGTGAAAAGCAACAAAGCGCCAGGGGAGGATAGAATTCCATTCGAGTTCTATGTCAACGCCCCGGACGGCATCTTGGAACCAGTTGTGAAGCATTTCAATATCATGTACAGAGGTGGCGATCTTCCGGAGAACTTTGGAGGAGCCCTCGTGTTTCCCATCCATAAAAAAGGAGAAAGATCAGATCCATCCAATTATAGAGGAATCTCATGCTTGGATACCGACTTCAAGTTGTATTCGGGAATGCTGGCCACAAGATTGACTGATTGGGTTGAAACGAGAGGTATACTGTATGAGGGGCAAGCAGGGTTCCGACGGGGCTACTCCACCTTTGACAACTTGTTCACACTCACCAACATTGTGCAGTTTCGGTTCATACATGCAATGAAAACCTACTGTTTCTTCATTGATTTCAAGAAAGCTTTTGATAGTGTTCTCCGACAGGCACTGATCTATAAGCTGTACTGCCTAGGGGTATCATCTAAATGGTTGTCTGCGCTGGAGAGATTGTACCAGAACTCAAGAGCTAGAGTTTGGGCGGCTGGTTACGTCTCAGAGTACTTCCCTACCCCTGTGGGGGTGAAACAGGGAGATCCGATGAGCCCTACCCTATTTTCTCTGTTCGTGAACGATCTCAGTGGATGTGTGGGAGGAGGAGTCCGGGTTGGTGACGCCTTGATCAACGTACTGATGTTTGCCGACGACATAGTTTTCATCGCTGAAACGCCTGCAGAACTGCAGACTATGATCGACCGCCTGAAGGACTACGTAGAGATGTGGGGACTGGAGATTAATTTAGCCAAGTCTCAGATTGTTGTCTTCAGAAATCGAGGAGGCCGCCTAGCGCGAGGGGAGAAATGGAGGCTGGCTGACCAGGAGATCAGTGTGGTTAATGCATATAAGTACCTGGGTGTGACACTGACATATAACCTGCAATTAAAAAAGCATCTTGCGGAAAAATCCAGGAGTGCTCGCATGGGTATCAATTCGGTTTGGCCCAGACTCTTCTCAGCTAACGATATACCCACAGAAGTGAAGCTCAAGGTGTTCAACGCTGTGACGATGGCTACAGTATGTTATGGTGCTCAATTCTGGGGGTACTCGATGTACGAAGAGGTGGAGAAAGTGAAACGATTTTGCCTAAAGAAGCTCCTACGTTTACCAATTAACTCCCCCAATTATATAGTTTATAATGAGATGAAGCAAGAGCCAGTCTTTTTGACTACTTTACGGCTGAATGCAGACTACCTCGCCAGGGTACTCGGGCTGCCAGATGGCAGGTTCAGTAAAATTACTGCTCTTGAGATGATAAGGGAGGGAGTCGGCTGGGTGGCGGAGTGGTTAAGAATGTTCACTCGCTTTCTTGATTCCGCACCCATTAATCCATTTGACCCATCGAACTTCAAAGAGAGAACAAGGAGCGTTCTGACAGGCCAGAAGCAGTGCTTCCTTGACTCCCTCCGCCAGAAAGCGGGAGCTGCGCAATTCCACCTATTGTACCAGCATCTCGACCTGGAAGTGGATTATATCAGGACCTCATCGCAGTACGAAGCCATGGTCGTAATGCGATGCCGCGGGGAACTCCTGAACCTCAACTGGCAGCCTTGGATCCGGGACAGAATCTATATTTGCTCCCTGTGCAACCTCGGCGTTGATGAAACAACGGAACATTTTCTGGCGGAGTGTCCAATTTTGGGATACGTGCGGATCAGATGTTCTGGCAGGGCTTCGCTGACTCGGGAGGAGCTGATTGAGGTCCTGAATGGCCCGGACTGGTCTGGTCTTTGCTCCTACTACCGCGAGGCCTGGCGATATAGGAATTTTCTTATTTCCGAATTTAACCATAATAGGTAGAAAAATTTTTAATCAATGCCCGTCCAATGGTCCCTCTGTAATTTTAGTTCCGCGCCTTTATTCAATATTTATTTGTATGTATATTATATATTTTTCTTTCGTCCTAAGTCTAGTCAGAATGAATATACTATTAATACTTAAAAAAAGATTACTATTGGTTATTATTACTAAGATCATAGGAAATACGAGTAAGACGGAACCTCCGCTGACGGCCTTGGGCCAAAGCGTACCATGTTGAGAGTTATATTGTGATATATTGTTATTCAGTAAATAAACATGTTATTCATTCATTCATTCATTCACTATAATTAATATTAATCAGAATAACCTGAAGCTGTAGCTGTATGGGTTCCAGGATTGCCTTCTATGAGAATATACAACTTTCTTCTTAATTTATTATGTATTTGTTCCCTCATTTTAGTTTTTCATACTTTTTTTTTTTTTTTGCTTTCAGATGGTTCCAAAGAAGGGTGTTGTCCAGGCGATGCACACTGACTCGAGTGCTCATCCTTCTGATCGCCTTCACCATAATTTCAATATTATTCCTCACTATTGATATGACGTACATACCTGAATGAAACGTGTCCAATTCAAAAATCCCGTCTACGTTCGGTGCAGATGTAAATGGTCAGTTGCCAGATTCAGATGCTAAGCCGCCACTCCTTTAACGCGGTTTTCCAACGTATCATCCGATCATAATGTTTTCTACTCAGTGGTAATGGTTGTTCTCACCATGAGTAGTATCGCAAGTTTGTGTGAGCAGAAGGATCGTACCTTCTCCTGATGCATTGCATTGTACTTTACTGCTGAGTTTTTCTTTGGTAGATTGTGCTTAAATGACATTGAAAACCATTAACCTTACTCCAAAGTAAATACTGTGATACTTATAACATTTCTGTATTTGCATTCCTGAATACTGGGCCAACTTCCGTTTCCTCAAGATGCACCTCTTGTACTGTAATGTATACCGTATTTTTCGGACCATAAGACGCACCTGACCATAAGACGCACCTGGTTTTTAAAGGAGGATTTTTATTTAATAAAGTATAACAGTAAAGAATAATATTTGAACCATATAAACTGAACAGCAGTCAACAGTGGCATTGAGAACCATTATCACTGTCATTAACACATAAAGACAAAGGTTTGAGTACTCTAGTCTTCTGAAAACCCCAAGAACTCTTCTTCGCTAGAGTCAGAATTCATGAAGCTCATTTGGTCACAATCACCCTGCTCCTAATATTCCCGTAGACAAAATGAGAACTAGGTCTACCCCCTCTCCACTCTCCCGGGGGACCCGCTGCTGCTCTGCAACACGGACCATAAGACGCAGGCTTCTTCTATTCGGACCATAAGACGCAGGCACTTTTCCTCCTACTTTTTGGTGAAGAAAAAGTGCGTCTTATGGTCCGAAAAATACGGTAATCAGTTTGGCCAAGTTTATTCCAAGCCATTTGTCATTAATACGCCTCCATTTTCAGTTTTCGGAATATGCATAAAAACCTACCTGTTGGATACTAAGAAATTTTGAAATTTATTAAATTGATTCAGTATTAAGTTTATAACGTCATTTCGCATTTTCAAATATAAGAGAAGCCTTGAAAAATCATGGATAGGAGAATAACCTGGCCTGTTTCATTCGTTATTAGAAATAATGCCTGTGGTTTGGTCTTTTCGCATCTCCCATAACCACAAATGTACATTCGTTGCCTAGTGAGTCTAGCTAATCCTTATTTAAAATGTTTTTTTCCCGTAGGCAAGTTATAAACCATTTGGCTGATTTGAAAGGTCGCATAGTTATGTGGGATTCAAATCCTCTTTTCTTTGGAACTCAGCCTACGTTTGTCTAAAATGCGAATTGTTTTATTTTGAATTCGTGTCAATACTTTTGGTCTTTGCCGCACCCTTGGTCCTCATTGAAGAGATCAACGTTTGTCTGCTCTTACTGGTCAACGGGACTGAGTATGCAATATCCGCCTGTCCCTGATGCTCATCTGACTGTCGATATACATATTAATTTTATCCTGCGAGTTTTTCTACTGTCCTTTGTACAGAAGCTATACTTTTTGCTTTATTACATTCTTCAATCCTTTTCTTATTTATTACTGTTTAAATTATACATATCGTCCTCTTCTTTCAATTTTCAATCTTACTGCGAGCAGCCTGTTTCGTTCATTAGTTGGAGCTGAATTTACTTTTTTAGAATGGTTGCATCTTTCTTTTTTAATATCACAGCATTTAGGGCTTCATGATGACATTATGGTAGGATCATGAAGAAGTGGGGCATGGTGGTGTATAATCTGATATTCAGATTAAATAATAAAGCTGCATTAAACAAATACTTCATAAGGAAATTTACAAAATGTCGCATCTAATTGACTGAGCTATACCTAATTTAATTTGGGGAAAACATAAGGGAAAATGAAATAATTAATGGATCAGCCATACTAATTGGAAGCAGTGTTATGGTTGACTGTGAGGTTGAACCAATTCAGACTTCTGGTTGAGTAAGTTTTTGCATGAGAAATACAAGCCACTTGTGAACTATAAGTACCTACATCAGCTGGTGATATGATTTAACAATACTTTCCTGAAAACCTTGGCTTATTCATAAATGTTTGATTTAAGTAATTTTGGCAAATTCTTGTGGCTGGCCACTGTTACTTTGGCTCGATCATCCCTGCTTTGGCGGTACAAATTTCTTGACCTCTCAGTCCTACTATGGGGCTTAATTGAATGATTTTTTGGTCCTCGCTTAAAACCTGTACTGCAATGTTTCGTACAATCATTTAATATGAGAAAGTTTTAACTCCAAGGAAAACAAATTGTCTTGTGATATTTGTGGATTATTTATTTTATCTCTACCCACATAATACGAACTGATTATTATTCTGGATTTGCTTTCATTTAGTACTAGTTGTGTATTTATTTTATCAAATAGATATATTACAGTTAACATTATCAGTTCTTTTGGTTTTTCTCTGTTACCCGTTACTGTGTAGGGATGGTTAGAGAGAGTATTGAGGTTTTGAAATACTTATGGAGAATACCTCAGGCACGCACATTACCAACTAATGAAAATGTATTGGGAATAAATGTGTTGGAGGAAAAATCCGTCTTATCTGACACATTTGGTATAGTGGGCGAGTGCTTTTGACGTGAAGACTTCAATGTCAAGCAAACTAATGGGAGTGAGGGGAATTTCAGGGGTTGATATAAGCATAGGTTGAGGGGGAGAATAGAGAGTGTTATTTGTAATGCACCCCAAGGCAGGATGTGAGAATGTTAAGTAGGTGGTGGTTAGAGAGTGGAGCGTTATAGTGAAAGGAATGAAGGATGGGTAACCATATTGTTATAGTGGATAGTTGGAGGGGTTGGTAAGAGGATTGGATTGGATTATAGAAGAGGGTGGTGCATCCACACCATGGGTTGAGGTGGATAAATGGAAGGTAAGGTGAGGTAGTTACTATGCCTACTAGAACCGATTCCATACATATAATACCAAATAGATGTGAATGGTTTGCTGATGTGAAACTCCAATCACATTCAAGATCACGCGAGTCAAGTGATATCAATAGATCAAAACGGTCTTCAAGAACTATCGGTCGCCTGTATTCCAAATGGCCATCATTTCAAAGTGATATCGTAGAAATGTAAGAAAATGTAGTAATAGGGACCTAAATTGAAGACATTTTTAGCTTCATCTAAACTGACAGGGTAAAAATGAATGAAAACACTACCCAAAAAGTTTTCTGGATGAATGAAACACTTTAAAATTCTATTAGTTAATGTATTAGACATTATACAATAATAATGTATAAAATTGAAGATAAAACATTATATAACAGAAAAAAATAACATACTCAATTTCGATTGAATAGAAGTGCAGTGCTTGGTGATTGATATTTACAATTGGCGTCCAGCTCTTAATATAGTACATAGTTGAAGAAAAAAAATCAGTCTTACATTTCTGATGGCCTTTACTTATCTAAATAAAATACAAAATACTAAAACAAATAGTATAATTTAAAAAGGTCCATAAAATCATTAAAGCTAGAAAAATATAATGTTTAAACAAGTAAAAGGCACAAATATTTTATGACTAACATAAAAATAATGAATATATATTTTTTATTTCATTGAACATAAAAATAAACTTTAACATGTTAAGGTAAGGCAACCTCTGTACACCAATGGTATGGAGTGTTTCAAGTCTTTAAGTAGTACATGCCCGAAATACAATCGTTTGGGTATATTGCAACAGTATGAAGGCACATGTTCGCGTGAAGAATCTTCTTTCCCTTTTAAATTTTTTTCAAAAATAGAGGAGTGCAGCACACATACGTGCAAGCGATATAATTTATCAATAAAATATATGTTTTACTATATCGTTGAGACCCTAATAGCAAGCAACACGCTCTGAAAAGTTCAGAGTCTTTTGATAATATTTGAATTTGGGGGAAATAACTATTTCAATTTTTACCATTTCTCCAGGTTTATCCAAACCTGCTGGAGACGTTCTCAGTTCCTTTAAGGATAGTATGGGACAAAATGGTTTACCAAAAAAATGATAACGAATTAATAACAATGTTACATGAAACGAATAAATTGGAGCTGATCTCTCAAAGAAAAAAATAAAATTAAATAAAAATACCACTAGGTTATGTAGCTATGTACACGTAACAAATATTAAACCTACCTAAAAAAATGTGATCAGTCTTTACAAGAAGTACGTATTCATTTAATTTTAATATGCTATGTAGAGGAATATCGGAGTTTGTTGTTGATTGCTGTGTTCGCCCTCTAATCACAACGGAAAACCTCATTTTTGATCGTCACGTCGCAATTTTTGATGTGAAATTACTTTAATTCATATTATTTCGCTGCTCGTCGCATTTTGAGAAAGTGGTGAGTTCAATAGAGGAGAAAAGCAGAGGGTTAGTTAACGCAAAAACACCCGCATAACTTGTATCAGTCTACAACAATCACAGAATTTCAACACGGTTGAGGACTTGGGACAGGGTATTGGCTTTGCAGCGTCAATTGAGGGACTGAAAGTTCTCTGTAGGGACAATTTAATCATGATTTTGATTGTAAAGTGGAGTGAAGTATTTGCTAAGTAAAACAGTGGAAGTTCTCAAGCAGTGGATATGCAGGACCTACTTGACAAGCGTTGCCTGAAGGAATTTGCATCAACATGAATCTGGTGAAGATGGATTGGAAGTAAATTTAAGGAAGCTCGCTGTATCCATCAATTTAACAATAGTTGATACTTGGAGGAAGCCCAATTTGACAATGCCCCAAGCAGTATAGCCCTACTACCTATGCATCTCCTCATACCCTTGTATGGCTCTGAGGTGCTCCTTCTGGAGTTGGATGACACGCTTCTGACTCTGCATGCTCTTGAGCAAAGAGTCCGGTTCCTGCTTTGGACTCTGCTTGGGACAATAAAAAGGGAAAGGGGATTTCTGCTGGGTCTAGAGATGAAGAATGTTGGTGAAGTCCCTGTTGCACACTTATCAAATCAGGCAAGTGTGCTTAGTAAGGGACATCCTAGTCAGGCTACATGAAGAAACGTCGCTCACGCTTCAACTAGTTTCCATGCACTGTGCATGGAATTCATCATTGACGCTCTTCACTCTTGTGCTCGCTTTTGCCTTTGTCCTACTGCTAGAGATGGGTTGTTCTGTATCAATCTGATACTTTGTCCAGGTACCAAAATGCGTCTGGGACTCCTATGTAGCCTCTAGATGGTCAGTCTTTTGATCAAAGCTGGTTGATCAGTTGACTGAAACAGTCATGATTGAGCGTCAAGAAGCGTGTTTGACGAGTGAGTCAATCACTGATGGAAATGTTGATTAAGACAAATGACTGAAGCGTCTAGCGAAATGATTGAGGCTCACTTCAGTCTGTTTGTTCAATCTGACCGTCTAGGGGATACTTTAAATGTGTCATGCTTGAAGTATCAAGGACTCCAATCCCAGGTGTTCACAGTCACACTGTTACTTGTCACATGTTAGCAGAATGCAGTTAGTTGTCACATCAAGGAACATCCTTGTGCCTGCCAATGCGCCTGCGCGGTCCACTACTTTGCTTTCATTACTCCCTTCCTAGTTCCTGTTCCTCTCACTCCTCTCTGCCATTCCCTCCACTTTCCCCTACTCCCAAGTGAACTGCTCCAACCCTTGACAAAGTTGCTTTTATGCCAAGGAACAAGTATCAGACTCTAAAAGTGAACAGAAAGTGGTACCTGTGACTGAAAAAACCGTCACAACCCATCTCCAACAACAGCCAACTCACCCCCACTCCTACAAAAACTGAAACTCCACTCTCCTGCTCCACTGAAAACTAAAATTGATATTCGTCTTTAAAATTAACAAAATTCACGTTCAGGCTCATTGATTATAAAAGGCAATAAAACCTTAAACACTAAGTAAAAACTCAAGCCGTCCACAAATATAGCGTCAACCTATTTTGATCTGTAAAAATATTTGTCTACAATTTACGTTCTACTGTCCCATTGAGGCTGAAATTATTGTCATTGAATAAAATTCAGTCTGAGGCACATTGTTCCGTAATTTGGTTCTATAAAAGTACAAATGGATAATTAGAAAATGTCCGAGTGTTAATTGGTTAGGACGTGAAGCTAAACACATTTGTTTCAACAGCACAAACCGCTAACTCAGATGAAATCACTACGTTATGTACAATATTTCTATAAAATAACTTTTTAAAAACTTGATTTTGATAAACAATTTATTATCAGCTCTTGTTCTAATTATTAAATGAAAAAGTATTGACGCTAAAACAGAACTGGTCGCAAAATAATACGAAAACTATTACGATTTTATACTTTCAGTACGGAAGAGGGCTTTGCTTTTCAAAAAGGCACTGCAGAGAGCTGGCTTGGGTTGGTAATTTTACAATTCAAGTATTTTCATTTTGTTATTTTATCAGAGGGGTTGAAGGGGAGGTGGCCAAAGTGACGAGAATTCTTCAAGAATCCCCTATTATGATTCAGCTCCTCTTTTTGATTTTCATCAATCGTTGAGGTTGAATTTGGTCAATTTTAAAAATTGGCATCACATTGCAAAGGTTTTATCTGACGTCAACCAACATACCAATACCAACTCTTGCTTTGAAACCAAATTCGAGCAAATCGCCTTGTAGGCAATACAAGTAACAGAACCATTCTCACAATTCTATTAATTACAGCATTTTCTCGTTATTCCTCAAAAAGAATTTTTTTCTAAAAATCAATTTAGTTTCTCTTACAAGTGTATCAACTATTGATAGGCTTAATGCACCTCAGCAAAAATAAAACAGGCTCTCACTGTTTCATGTAGATATTACTTGTGTGCGAGTCAAGTCAGTCAGTTAGTCCGTTCGTCGCCATTTTCTTTACTCAAAAGTGTCAGTCGTTCGTATTCTACAGTTTTTAAAGATATTTCCCTTCATTGTGGAAACATCTCTCTTTTTTTAATCAATAAAGATATCGCTTTATATATATCCGCTTTTGATATTAAAAAAAAAAAAACTTTAAGAGCGTTACCAGCTCGTCATCGATTGCAACTACCCTATAAACAGGGAAAAATTGCCAGCAGCTGTCGTTTGATGTGAGCTCAGTTTAGAGCGATTTGAAGGAAATCAAATGATAATTATTCACTAAATTTTGGCTGATAATTATTTAACAATGTAAATTAGTGTTTTTTTGTTCGAAATAAAGCCAAAATTTAATCATATAGTTCACAAAATCTAACTGAAATGGTCCAACGACGAAAGGATTTAAAAGTTTTCAAGTTGTTCGTCGAATTCGAACAGA
Source organism: Cyrtorhinus lividipennis (assembly GCA_019603395.1). Taxonomy (NCBI): domain Eukaryota; kingdom Metazoa; phylum Arthropoda; class Insecta; order Hemiptera; family Miridae; genus Cyrtorhinus; species Cyrtorhinus lividipennis. The sequence goes on from CM034007.1 coordinate 1,057,945, forward strand.
TTCACACACAAAATACATCAATGTATCGAGTCTCAGACGTGGTTTCTCTCAAAATTTCTATCATGCGTGAAAAAATTCACACTAAGCGCCACATTAAGGCAAATTTAAGTCGACACACGTCAAGAAAAGTAGAAAAATATCGTATTTTCGCTCCAAGAATATTTCCCCACAATTTATCAGCGTTTTTATGACTCGAAACTCAATTTGTATAAATACGAGAGCTGCTGGCAAATTTCCAAGAAAAAAACTATTTGGATACAACATTTATCTAACAACTTTTTAGAAAAGATTACGCGTAAACAATAAGTTTCAACAATTTGGTACACATCGATATAAACTCCAATGATTTCATAATTATGAAGAAATCATTCGTTACCCCGCAATGAGTCGGAATAAAAAATATATACGTGAAACAAAATAAAATTGTAAAAATTAAAAAAAAAATTTTTTAAAAAAAAGTTTGCATCAACCAAGAACCATACCTCGGTGGTACTTCACTTCAACAACGAAGGAATTTGTCAGTCTTATCATTCTTTTTAAATAGAGGTTTGAACTTTGACTACATTAGAATGAATTTTAGATTAGTCAGTCTTATAGTTTACTCTGTCTTCCATTAAAGGAACATCCTAATACTAAATCCTATGATGCTATTGTTCACGTATCAGAACAAAATTGGCTCAGAGACTGAGTTTTGAGGTAGAAATTGATTTCCATCTTAGTCGTATTTTTTTCTAGAGGAAATGGTACGTTCTTCTCACTGGAATGTACTAAAAATAATGAAGACCTTCCAATGGTTTGAACTATAGTGGTTACAATATGACTAACGTCCATGAGGTAGACAAGAGTGTACGTGTACAGTGAGGTGAAGGTCGGGGTCTGCTGTGAGGTAGAGATGAGGTAGTTGGTCGTCCCTGCCATCGAAGGACTTTTTTCTTTTTTTATCGATAAGTAAAAGAAAAAAAAGAAGAAACGATCGCAATGAACATCGTCTATCAGCAGCCCCGAATAGTGATAACAGTATGGATGCTGTTAAGCGCGATTGCAAAGTTGTAAGATATATCACAGTCTTGAAACAAAAAAATTACTATTGTAGCAGTCTTCTTAAAATGAATGTCATCACCTATAAAATTCGGGTAATACAGAGTGTGACGTGAGAGATGGAGTTCGTCGACCATTCCACAAAGTGTGCAGTTACAGCGGAACCTGGTTTTAAGTGTATTTTCCTCATTAGGGTTTTTTTCTGGAAGAAAATCGCTCATTTCAGCCGAATAGGGGCGTTTTGATTTTCTCCAGTTGTTTCAGAGAGAGAGAAAATAACATCGAAATTTTTCTTCTAAACCGCGTAATCGGCAAATTTACCCAAAACGAGTGACATAATAGACAACAATTCGGCTGTGGGGCAATTAATTTGAACAAGTAAATGTTTCTTAGTTTTCAGAATGAAGAAAATTGTTAATTAACGTGAAAAACGTGAAGTAGGTTGCAAATATGATGTTATGAACAAATTTACTTTACAACCAATTTACTTGAATAAGCATTTTGATGTTCTTTGAATTTTAGCCGTGGAGGAATCTATTGAGATAAATAAAGACCAATTCCTTAAAAAAAAAAAAAAAAAATTATAAAATAAAATAAAATTTATGTACCTAAATGACCTTATTCGGCTGAGCGATGAGCGATTGAATTGATGTTCAAACTAGGCGGAGGTAAGTTACACGTTGGCTGGCCCCGCATGTGTAAAAGTGGTGAAAGTTACACTCACCCCAAGGAACAGTCAGAAGTACCGTAACTTGTAGTTACGCCAAGGCGACGCTTATCCAGGTTTCACTGTAACAACATAATACTGGAGGGGATGGTCTGAGGAAGGGGACCTGAGCGGCGGGTAATTAATATGAGTAAGAAAGACAATATTGAGAAGTACTCAGATCAAAGATCATTCTGGGTTTTCTTGTTGATCCCCCGCCGTGGTGACCATGGAAGGGGGAGCTTGACTCATTGGGGGCATGATGACTCGTGACGGGGGCGGGGCGTCGGATTTACGGGAGACTGACAGATCTTCGACTTGATTCGAGTCCTCTTCCATCTGCTGAGGCGAGACGGGGCTGGGACTCCTCCTGTGGGCGTATTTGATCAAATTGGGGCTCGGGCTGGGGCTCCGTTCGTGATTCCCCGGGCTCGACGAGTTGCCGCTGTTGTTCTCCGTGTTGGAGGCGGCGACGAGGGCGGCGATCGCCTCGCGCTCGTAGTCCTCGCGCTTGATGTTCTGGTCGAGTACGTGGTGGAGGAACCCCTGGTCCATGACCCCGGGGGAGAACTTGTTCTCGTCGTCGTTCCCGCAATAGACGACCGAACCGCTACCGGGGAAGCCGTACTGGAATGACGAGCTTCGGTTGCTGTTGGAGCTCCGCCTGATGGGGCGCCCCGTCGTAATGCCGAGCTTCTTCACCTTGTCGTAGAGAGTACGGGACGGAACGCCGTACTTGGTCGCCGCCTTGAGGGCGCTCATGCCCAGCCTCACCGCCTCGATGGCCGACATGATGTCGTTCTGTGTGTACTGCTTGTATCTCTTCCACTCGGGTCTCGAGGTCGGCACGTACGTGGCAATCCCTGAAGAGATTCCACCTGCAACCAAACCTACTGTCAACGTCACTGGGTTGGCCAGAGCTGAGACCCCTGACACAGGCTCACAGCAGAGAGAAAAAGAGGGAGAGAGAGAGTGGAAAATGTTCATTCAAAGGAAAAAACGAATTAATTACAATTGAAACTACCTAAATAGGCAGTAAGAAATTGAAAATTATAAAATTTTGTGATCTCAAAATTTGAATTGTGTTATTTCCAAGTTTACCTATTCCCTAGTTCATCTTACCTTTGGATTCTCCGTACATAGAATGAGGAATAGAAGATTGGATTCCAGAAATCGTTTGCTGTAACAAAATTAAAAAAATTAAAATCAAGTCAAACCCATCTTCAACGTCCCTAAATTGAAATGAATATAAATTCTGAACTTACTCTTTCGCTGTTGTCGTCGTCAGTGTTTGATATGTCCGTGTAAGGGGAAGGAGCATCACCGGAGGTAGGTTCATTCTTGACGTTCTTCAACAAAATAAGCGATGGTTATGACGGTAGAAAGGTCGAAGGAGACAAGTTAAGTGAAAATTTGGGTCGAGTTTGTTCAATGAGCGAAACCGGAATGATAAGTTGAGTAAGTTTTTCTGAACTATTATCGATTTTTTGGAAAAAAGGGGGAAAAGAATATATTTTGAGCTTTTCAGGCGAATAGAAGAAAACACAAGGTAGTCTCCACCTGTCCTGGCAGGTACCACATGGTCGAATCGGAAGAATCAATACTTTTTTTCTATATCAAACTACTATTAGGAAAGACATAATTTCACGTGAAAGCGGGCAGTGTGTTTCCACGTTAAAATTTTGTTTAGAGGATGAAAACCCGCCTCTTAGTTGTAAGAGTGGAGGCGATGATGATTTGTAGTGGGGAACATGTAGCGTAATCGTAAAAATACAGTAGGTGTTCACCTTGTAGAGGCCATGTCCGGATCCGTTGGTGAAAGGGGAGTGGTTCCCTTGTTCGAAGCTGTCGGGCCGGCAAACCAGGGAAACGGGCTGAGAAGAGTCTGCTTGTCCTTGGCCGAGAACCGTCCGCAAAATGGGGGTATCTTTGCTCATTAGAAGGTTGGAGAATTTCTTTCGTCTCAGGGGAGGCGGAATGTCCGGGGACGGAGCGGAGTCATAGCAACGGTTGAAGGAGCCGACGCCGGATCCGGTCGGAGTTTGGGCTCTGCTCGAAATCGGGGTGTGGTCGGGACCGGAGACGCTGGGGACCGGCCAAGTGGGCGGCGTCGACGACAACCGACTCCTGTCCCCCGACTTGCCGTACAGGCTGAAGGGGATTTTGGAAAAATAGGAACCTCCGTGAACTCCGGTCGAATGGGGCGGACACTCTTCGGTGTTGACGCTGCTCGACGGCGGCGCTTGTGACGGCGTCGACGTCGTTATCGCGTTGCCCTCTTCCTCGGACCGCTTCGCCTGGGCGGCGTTGCCGTTCTCCTCGACCAAGCCCTTCACTTTGAGCGCCTCGGCTACTTTGAGCAGCGCCGCCAGCTGGTTCTGAGCGACGTTCACCTCGCCCCGGTACATGTACTCGAGAATCGCCTTCATCTCGCTGTATCGCACGTCTTTGAGCACCACCACCGGGTGGCGGCAGGGGAGCTCGGTGAAGAGGCCCTGAAAGTACGAGGAGCAGGCGGCCAACACCATTTTGTGACATTTCACGGACGTCCCGCCTTCGCACGCCAGGGTGACGTCCGTGAACGCTTCATTCTGCAGAAGCTGATCGAAGACGGTGAGTAAATTTGATCTATGGTTGTTCCACCGCAAGCAGTACTGCTGCTGGCTGGCCATAGCCGTTGGTTCCTGTTTCCCCTCCAGTTTGCGCTTTTATTTAAGTCCTCTGAAACAGAAAAATTCGAGACAAAAATCAATTCAAATTCGAATTTTCCAATTATCATTCAAGCAGAAATTTTTAAAAAATTATATCCACGTATCAATGACCTACAGGGTGAAATAAATTATGGTATGAATCGCTTCAAAATGGCAATAGCAATCTACTTGAGAAAAATTAACCTGAGTTTATCTGAATTAGTAGATAATCCCATCATCTTTTACACCCTGTTTTGAAAATGACATCACCAAGATGGCGGCCTTTAGCAGCGAGACACTTATGGAGGAGATTTTGCTACTTCCATCCTTTTGGAGCTGCAAACAAACATGACTTCCACTAAAGACAAGTCCACCAGAGACCTCATCTCTCTTCCTAAGTATCAGTGTGGTGTGCATTTTCCCAATTTGGGGTCATTTGGCCTAATTTATTTGATGAGGGCGGCCAAACCGTAACAGATTGCAGCACGATTGGTTTCGAAATTGGAAACCTTTGTTGAACCTGAAGGACCTATGTGAGGAAACTAATTTGATTGGTTCAACAAGAAGGGAACAACAGCGCATACAGATCATGTTTCATTGGACAAACTGAGGAAAATGTTCCCGAATGGTCTATGGCGTTGCTCACCCGGAGCTCACCCGATTTATGGATTTGTGACATTTTCCTGAAGGGTTACTTGAAATAAAAAGTTTTCAAACATCGACTTCACACTCAAGGTGAGAATCAGAAAGAAAATCAGGTCGATACCTACACATATGTGCCGAAAATCAGAGAAAACATTCCAGAATAGCCTCAATCAGCGAATTGCTGCTGAAGGCAGCCATCATGGTAAATTAATTTTCAAGAATTGATGTTAGTAAAACGCTGCAAATTCTGTCACAGGGATTGGCTATTCAGACTAGGAGCATGGAGACTCATTCCAATCGATTCATCGTCCAAAACTTATTGCAAAATGATACCCCAAACGCCTAGATCACCAAAAATTTCGAAAATCCGTTTGCCGAAATACAAATTTTGACCCTCCCCTCTCTCATATTTGGTCCAAAGGCTGAAAAGTGTCAACTACGCCCGGAAACGGTTCCCTCACTGCAAGTTGAATTCTTTTTAACCCCCTCTACAAAATACTCATCACGCATTTCCAGGAATTTATACAATTTGATGCTTTATTGATTAATTATAATTGATTTTCTCAATTTATATTCGATACTAAGAGTATATGGCGTACTATATGTAGTAATATAAGTGGTACTATATGGCGATAATATAGTATATTTCAATTGTATAATGTATTTTTCATGGAGGCGATCGTCCCCAGGTTGAGAACCACTGGTTTAGACTCCAAAATGTCCACCGTCCAGGCCTAAAAAGGACAATAAAATGCTCAGGAAGCCCATTTTTGGAACCCAATCGTTCCAAATAGAGGCAAAATACGGGAAAAAATGCCGTATCTAGAAAATGGTTTTCAAGACATTTCGGATATAGGCCTATGGGGTGTCCATTTCCACAAAATTTTGGACGCTGATTCGATTTAGATGGATTTTGAATCAATTGGTGGTGGTTTCCGTGCTGCACGAAACACATCACCACAAATGTCACATTGGTAACGTTAATATGGACCTAAAAACTTCCTTGAATCACTATTTGCGGTAACGTTAAAGCTGAATTTAATATTAGGGGTGAAGAAGTGGTCAGCAGGTTGTACAAACATGTAAATCATTCTTGACGAGTGATCTTACGATGCGGAACGTGCCAACGATTTACAATTTTAATTAGAAAACAACGTACAAAAAGTGGACCGTGTCCCTTTAGTGTTCGAGGAAAAGGGTTATAACTGGTTTAGTCGATCGTCGGGGGTGGAAATCAAGTTTTACAAGACCCACGCGACCGAGGGCGAGTGAATTTCACTTGCGAGGCGTTCTTGAGCCCTTTCATGGACACGTGTATTTACCGACATTTTTTTTTTTTTCGTCGTGTACAATAAACAAAAAGCAACTTTATTGAACGTCCGATAAAGTAGACGTTTTCGTATTTAAGGAGTATAATTTATTTTAAACAAAAATTAGCTCACTTTCGACTGCAGCTGAGCAAATTATTGCCAATTATCGTTCATTTGTCGTTAAAGAATTCTTAAATTCATTCTTACCTAACATACATTTGGGGAGGATGTCATTGTAAAGCCAATAAATGAGGGTGAGAGCGGATTTTCAGGGGTTGATTTATGTAAGAAGAAGGTGATAAGTAACAAACTGACTTTTTCTCATCATTTCCTTTTTCTGTAGTCCAATTTTGTAAATGAACTGTTATCTGTAAATCTAGTTCCTTTTCCTCGCCCTCCAAAGGCGTTTTTGTGGTTATTCAGAGACTTGAATTTGTATATTCACCATTTTGTATTTTTACAATATTACACCTTGTTGAAGGAACTTGCCTTGTTTTATCATTTTCTTCTAAAAGCGTTGTGAAAACTACATTGTATCAAACGTATACAACTGGCCCTTGACTGAAAAAAATTGTTATGTCACATAAGGACGCCGTGTGTATCAATCTGATACAACAGCCATTTTGAAAAACTTTGATGTTGATCATGGTCAAAACTTCAATGAAAATGTAAGAGAGCGTCATACGAACATAACTTCGTTTTAAAAAACGCTGCAAATTCATTCACACGGTTTGGTTATTCCTCGGACCAGTCGCAGGGAGAATAATTTCTTTAACATGGGGGAAATGGGGAAAACAGTGGTTGTGGCGGGTCCCGGACCCATTTCATTGGATTCAGCGTCCAAAATTTAGTGGAAAATGATACCCCACTCGATTAGATCGCCCAAAATCTCGAAAATCCATTTTTCAAAAAACACATTTTGACCCCTACCCCGCCCAAATTTGGTCTGATCGTGCTGAAAAGTTTCGAGGACCATCCTAGGCCGGGTACAGACCCCTGAGCCAAATTTCAGATTTTTAGAAAATTTGTTTGTGTTTTGGCGCTCGAAGTTTTGAACAAATTTAAGAAAAATTTCTTCTCCCGTGATCCCTTTTAAACGGTCCTCACCTTTTTTCGGTTTTTGTCTCAAACCCTTGATGGCGCGGACGTGGCAGTCCGAATGAGAGAAGCGTCAAATCAATTGAACCACCCGCATAAAGTGCATCCGGTCTCGTCGGTGAGAGCTGATGACTGTCTCATAATGTCGAAGTGCATGAATGTCACGCGGTCGAAAGCAAATCCAAAATGGGACCAAATGAGAAGCGATATCGTATTATAATCTATAACTTGATGATTGCCCGTTAAATGTGACCTATATTCGACTAATCAAAATTTTAGACCAATTTGAAATAAATTACTTATTCGCTCTTTAGAAGCTATAGTGGTTACAATCTTTGGTGAAACACTGATAAATTTAAGAATAATAAAAATACAGGGTGTTTCCAACCCCCTGTAACGAAACCAGAAGAAAAAACACTGCAAATTCACTCACTGGGGTTGGTTATTCCTCGAACCAAGAGCATGGAGACTCATTTCAATCGATTCAGCGTCCAAATTTAGTGGAAAATGATACCCTACACGCCTAGGTACCAGAGATTTCGAAAATACACATTTGAATTGGGTTGATAGATACCTATTTCGGTCCATAACCTCTTCCAGTGGACGCCAATCGTTCCGGAACCCGTTTTATTGGATCCATGGTCCAAAATCTAGTCGAAAATAATACCCCACACACCTTAACACGTTCGCTGCGGGTCACGCGCTCAGCGCGTGAGCTCTGTTCCAATCTCGCACACGCCTGGCGCGTGAAGGTAGCCTTCACTTCAGATGACTCCCGCACAGCTGCTCGAACGAGCTCAACAATTCCGCAGCGAACGTGTTAATCACTGAAAATCTCGAAAATCACATTTTTTCGATGAACACATTTGGGCCCCTATTCCCCACAAATTTGGTCCCATATGGCTAAAAAGTAAAGCCAGAAATGGGCCACTAACCAAAATTTCAGATTTTTAGAAATTGTTATAAAATCGGAGTGGACAGCGGACGGACATTTGCTTATTTCTAACCAGACACTTTTGAAACTTCCAGAAAAATGTTTTGGGCCGAATCGGATAGATTGCATTTCTGCATGGAAACACAGGTGATTTAGGGAATAACCAACCAATAAAGTAAAACGCAACAATTGCACCTTTCTATGCCAATTTTGTTCATTTTTCAAGCGATAGAGCGCTTAAGAACATAATCAATGCAATGTGTGGAGAATATGAGACTTCGTCAGAGTCAATAAAATCATTGTTTCATGACCTATAAGTAATGAAAAATTATCATTCATAATAGTCATCATACAAATGAATTTATTAATTTGAATGACTTGTGTTTCTGACTAAAATTTAATCTCAAACTCATGGTGGTCTCTCGCAATTGTCTTGCTGACTAAATCCAAAACGCTGCAAATTCCTTCACAGAACATGGTTATTCCTCACACCAGAAGGCTCATTTCAATCAATTCAGCTTCCAAATTTAGTGGAAAATGATACCTCACACGCCTAAATCGTCAAAAATCTCGAAAATCACATCAAATTTGTTGAAAAACACATTTGGACCCCTACCCTCAGCAAATTTGGTCCAATGGAACAGAAAAGTTTCAAGGACCAACTAGAGCCAAAAATGGGTCCCTAACCAAAATTTCGGATTTTTAGAACTTTTTCTACTACCAAAATCAGTCTGGAGGTGGATGAACATTTGCTTATTTTACTCTAGACACCTTGAAACGCCCTAAAAAATTCGGAGGGGTTGATTTTTTGCATGAAAGCATATAGAGTAAAACGCTACCAATTGCGCCAATGTCAATATGTCGTTCATTTGTCAAGCCAAGAGATCATAATCAAGTCTATTATAACGAAGAAAAGAATGGCTGACACAGCTGAAAGCGCTGATTTTCATTCAAGGATGTTATATGCAGACAATGTGAGATCCATTGTCATACGAGTCAATAAAATCATTGTTTCATGACTTATAAGCAATGAACAATCATTTAAGTCAATAAATTAGGCAAATTTATAGTTATAATGATTTAAAATCAAAATACAGCAGGCTTTTCAATCGTGTTTTTGACTAAATATCAAAACTTGCTGTAGTCGTCTGCAATCGTGTTGCTGACTAAATATCAAATCTTCAGTATTATATAGTGGAGCTTTATGTAGATGCCTTAATGATAAAAAGACAGCTAAGTATCTGGGTTTCGGTTGGTTAATTTTAAAAAACATTTACTGTTTGATTAATTGATTGGGTTGATTATCTCAATTACTTTACTTGTAGTTTTATTGCATATTTTACTTGTTTGATAAATGAATTACTGTATTCTCTATACTAATACTCACTTTGCTCATTGAACCTGTTTTATGCCAATATCTGTATTTGCTTTGCACATTCCAATAATAGGACGGCAAAATCAGCCAATGGATGACTTGAGGAAGAATATTACAAAATATTGTAATCTAATAGTTATATTTAGTAAAAACCGAACAAAAACTACCTCAACTTCTAAATTGACTTTGCTGGGCAACTTCTTTACACTTATTGACCTCGTGGAAGTTGAAAAAGTGTACCGAATTCCACTCAAAATCATTTTTCAAAGAGAATTGAGGTGAAAATACAACGAAAAAGTGGTTGTTGGGCCGCCCAAACTGTAATTATACATCGTCGATTGGTTTCGCTGGGTTTTATTTTTACAAAATTGAAATCATTTTAAATGTAGGAGGGTCCATGTAGTTTCACACGTTTTTGAGATAAATCACATCACTATGAGGAATACCTAGTTGTTCTCATCAAAACTGAATGTTCACGATGTCTGCTGAACGGTTTTTGGTTGGTTATTCCTTGAATAATCAACCTATGTTTTCATGCAAAAGGTCAACCTCTCCGATTCAGCTCAAAAATTTTTTCCGGATGTTTCAAGGTGTCTAGATCAAAAAAGGTCGATGTCCGTCCGCCGTCCACGCTGTTTTTGGTAGTAGAAAATTTTCTAAAAATCTGTTTGTTTTTTCGATCAATCCAAAAATCATCAGCATTTTTACGGTGCTTCTTCATGGCTGGATTGCGTTCTGACAGGCAATGAGCCACCATATGCAGTAATTAATAATATATTAAGTATAATAATCAACCTCCGTCGACATCACAGATTTGCCACAGAATATTTCAGTTTAGATCAACCATGATGTTCAGATCAACACTGGGAGTGAAAAGCAAAAGTCAGATTCCCCTGAGAAAGATTTATTTCATAAGCCACCACCTATGTATCATATTCTAAAGTAAAATATAACTATCCAGTAAAAACATTAAAACAATATACAAAGTCTGGTTGAATATATTTGGAATGTCCATTAATTATATATGTGTTCAAAATAAGTCCTTGATCCTCTGATCCCATGGTCCCTGATCACATGCACACTTCATAGGCTAATGTGTGTTCTCATGTGCCTTCTCAGAGTCACTGCCTGTGTAGCTCTGTAGTCACACTGATCACAAGCATATGGTTTGGCGCCTGTGTGAGTCCTCATGTGAATTCGCAGATGCCCAGCCTGTGCAGCTCTGTAGTCACACTGAGCACAAGCATATGGTTTGTCACCTGTGTGAGTCCTCATGTGCCTTCTCAGTTGTTCTCCTCGTGCAGCTCTGTAGTTACACTGATCACAAGCATATGGTTTGTCACCTGTGTGAGTCCTCATGTGGATTCCCAGATCCCCTGCCTGTGCAGCTCTGTAGTTACACTGATCACAAGCATATGGTTTGTCACCTGTGTGAGTCCTCATGTGAATTCGCAGATGCCCAGCCTGTGCAGCTCTGTAGTTACACTGATCACAAGCATATGGTTTGTCACCTGTGTGAGTCCTCATGTGGATTCCCAGATCCCCTGCCTGTGCAGCTCTGTATTCACAATAATCACAAGCATATGGTTTGGCGCCTGTGTGAGTCTTCATGTGGTTTTTTAGAGTCCCTGCTCGTGCAGCTCTGTAGTCACACTGATCACAAGCATATGGTTTGGCGCCTGTGTGAGTCTTCATGTGGTTTTTTAGAGTCCCTGCCAGTGCAGCTTGGTAGTCACACTGATCACAAGCATATGGTTTGTCACCTGTGTGAGTCCTCATGTGGTTTTCCAGAGCCCTTGCATGTGCAGCTCTGTAGTCACACTGATCACAAGCATATGGTTTGGCGCCTGTGTGAGTCCTCATGTGAATTTGCAGATGCCCAGCCTGTGCAGCTCTGTAGTCACACTGATCACAAGCATATGGTTTTGTGCTTGTGGACATTCTCCTTCTTCTCCTTTCCCTCAAGAAACCAGGAAAGTTAGTCTTACTCTTGGTCCAGATCTCAGATCTCCAATCTAAATATGAACAGAATACAATCATCTTATGTTCCATAGTGCTCAGCATCAATGCCATGAAATGAATAGACAAACTCAGAATTGAACATGCAAAACATTACCTCAAGAATTAAAGTTCTTATGGGAGTCCAATAAGGTGGTCTCAATAACCAGGTCCTGTTCACTGCTCACAGTTACACTGTTGGAAGTTAACTAACACTGTGTTACCTGAGTAACCCTCCCCTTGAGCAGCTGGAGAACCTTTCTAACCTTGATGTGGGGTGGGGATCAGGTCAGATGTACCTGAGGCCACCTAACTGTCATCCCTTTGGCTTTGAATAGTGTAATGCACCCACAAAGATGGTTGTGGATCGATTAACAAATATTTTGGCAAATACTATCTCGATTTAATACGTAGTTACCTATAAAATTAATGGTATAATGATAGTAACCATTAACAATGCAAATGATGAGAATGAGTAGTTGTCTACTATTACTTTATTTTTCTTTCTCTCCCTCTCCATTTTCCCCATGTTGATGAAATCAAACTCCATGCGCCTGGTTCGATGAATTTGTTTTGCTTCTTCCCCGCCAGGCAGCGACTCTTAAGTATCATTTTCATTACTGAAAATCTATAGCAGGATATACTAACCACGGCAGGTGGCAAAAACAATCCATTACCGTTTTCCTAAAAACAAGGAAATTAGACTGAAATGGATAACTCCTTAAAAAGGGCTGATCTATTTTCTGCTGCAGTTGCTCGCGTATATTCCCTACATTTCAATGAAGCGGGATATTTTAGAGATTTGAAAGGTAAATTTTCATACTTTATTGCTGAGTCGTCATGTTCACATTGCAGTAGCGCTCAGAAAAAGATTTCATGCAATTTTTTCCTAAATTTCACCCGAGTCTTAGTCGGTCCTCGAAGCTTTTCAACCCGATCGGACAAAATTTGGGTGGGGTAGGGGTAAAATGTGAATTTTGAAAAATGGATTTTTGAGATTTTTTGCAATCTAGGTGTATGGGATATCATTTTCCACTAAATTCTGGACGCTGAATCCAATGTGATGGGTCCCAGAACGATTGGCACCCGTTGGAAGAGGTAATGGGTCAAAATGGGTATTTATTACCCATTTTGAATCTGCGTTTTCGAGATTTCTGGTACCTAGGCGTGTGGGGTATCATTTTCCACTAAATTTTGGATCCTGAATCGATTGGAATGGGTCTGGGGCCCGCCGCACCCACTGTTTTCCCCATTTCCCCCATGTTGAAGAAATGAGTCTCCATGCGCCTGGTCCAAGGAATAACCAACCCGTGTGTAAAAATTTGCAGCGTTTTTGCTCAAAGTCATTCGAACTATTCGAATTGTCACATTGAATATAGGGCTTAAGACGTACCAAGGGATGAAAAATGAGATAAATGTTATTCAAAATGCAGCACATTACCGCACACATCTCGAATGATGACCATCGACGCGGAATATATTCGGTTGAATGAACAATATGCGAAATTTTGAACGTTTTACGAAGTAAATAACAAAGACAACGTCTTCAACTGCATAGATTTTAGGTAATTTGGAGCAAATATTCGCTCAATTGAGCTCAAAATCCCAGTTATCGGGGGTGTTTTTGCTTAGTAATTCTCAAAAACGTTGAATTCCAGCATTTTTGTCTGAACTCAGCCTAATTTACTTTCCAGCAGACCTCAAAAGTGCCCTATAATATTTCTATTTACCATAAAAATTAAGCAATTTAGAGTTTTATTTCTGTTCCTTATATACCACCCAAATTTATCCTAATTTAATCGATTTTTTGTCCATTTTTTTACGTTAATACGAAACGTCGACATTTCCATTTCTCCAAATGATGAATTAAATTGTACCGTTAATGAGAATTACATTTTTCAAGTCATTAATATGCATATTTGAATGGATTTCTCTTTCAAATGAACTTGATACGCTCTGGAGAGATCAAATAATGGTATATTTCTAACTTTTTTCCCCTAATTTGAATAGCAACGCCGTTCTAATTTATTGTATTGAGAAGTTTCATGAAAATTGCGCATATTACGTATGAAATTCAAAATGAAGTTGAAATTAAGGGGTGTACGGTTCTGGCCAATTCGCCTAAATTGCAGTAGGAGGGTTTTACTTGTTGAAATGCTGCGCTCCTGTTCATTGTTCGACATCAAATGTTGGACTTTAATAGGAGAGGGGATGATAATAGCCGAATGAAGTGGGCTTACCGTTGTACAAATACATGAGAATTGTGCACCGATCCTGAGCCAAACTTCCGCTCCGAGAACAAAATTCGGTGTTTTCATTTCGACCGACAGAGCACCGACACGTCAGAGAGGGTTAACTAACACCCCCTTCACCCCCTCCCCACTGAGGAACACTGGCAAAAAGAGCCCTCATTGGGGCACGAAGGGCTGTGGAAGAGGGGTGGAAAAGAGTGGTGGGACGATTCATGCTAATACACCAAGCCCCAACACCTGTCTTGGTAAAAAGGGCCCAGGTAGCCCTAGACAACCCTTTCCTTCTGTTTTACTCCAGAAAAAAAGGGGAAAAGTCTAAAAAATTCTCTACCCACCGCGCTGAGACTCAAGGTTGAAAATCTTGAGGCGTCTCGATAGGCCTAAAGAGGAGAAAAAACACAAAATGCGAGTCCTTCGTTTCACTCCTATTTCGACGCTCTTCTAAGATTTTTCATTTTATATATAATTTATTCATTTTTTGAACCTGTATGCGTTGCGTACTCGATGAACTGGTTGCGAGCAGTCAAATAAATTGGTGGAGGGATCAAATTTTCATGAAATTTTGAATATAACCAATTCGTTCACACGGGTTGGATATTCCTCGAACCAGGCGCAAGGAGACTTATTTCTTCAACATTGGGGGAAATTGGGGGGAAACAGTGGGTCGGGCGGGTCCCAAACCCATTCCAATCGATTCAGGGTCCATAATTTAGTGGGAAATGATACCCCACTAGGTACCAGAAATCTCGAAAACACATTCGAAATGGGTAGATAGGTACCCATTTTGACCCATAACCTCTTCCAATGGGTCCCAATCGTTCCAGGACCCGTCTCATTGGATTCAGAGTCCAAAATTTAGTGGAAAATGGTACCCCACACACCTAGATTGCCCAAAATCTTGAAAATCCATTTGCCAAAATACACATTTTGAACCCTACTCCCCCCGAATTTGGTCCAATTGTGATAAAAAGTTATAAGAGCCAACTTAAACCAGAAACGGGGTCCAGACCGTAATTTCAGATTTTTAGAAAATTTTCCGCTACCACAATTGGCATAGACAATGGACAGCGGACAGCGACAGACATTTGCCAGTTGCCTTGCAATTGTGTTACTGACTATATCTCGAAACTCATGATGGTCTCTTACAATCGTGTTGCTGACTATATCTCAATGCTCCATTTTTAAAATACACATTTTTCTGTTTACTCCCATTTTTAGCGTAGAGAAGGGGGTGACAACCTGTGTACCACTTTATGTACCTGCCATCTTCACGTCCCTCTCTCTCTTCCATACTTTAATTATGGATCATGCTTAGGTACCGACATGCTGGAGAGGCAGAATAATGACCTACAGAAAGCTTTTAACGCTGCTCTCAGGTTTATTTTTCAGTTGCCTCTAGACCAACATATCATTCTTTATGCAATTGGATTAAGGTGAAACAACGCCGTCAGATGAATATTGTAGTCCTCATGTGCAAGATACTAAAATATAAGGAACGCTTCTATCTACACCAAAAGTTTCAGCGATTAGACATGGTTAGCACTCATGGCTTGTCTACTAGAGCTGGTGGTAATCTTTTAGCAATCCCAAGGCTGAACCGAACTAATAAGCCATTCTTTCATCGTCAAGGCCTCAATAATATGTAATGAGTACAATGTGATTTATAAGAATGCCCTTAGTGTGAGAAGTTTTAAAAAGCAGATTAGGGAGCAGCTATATTTGAGTTAGTCGTTTGATTTATTTTAATGTATGTATTAAACCATGTAAGCAGTATTTATTTTATTCTATTTTTGTCAGAGAGGTGTCTATTTTTCTTTCTTTTAAACATAAGTAGCTTGAAACTGTATTTAATGTCATAGTCTGACGTGAAAATGTGATGTACACTTTTGTATATTTGTAAGAGTGGGCCGCTCGGGCCTAAAAATTTACAGATTAATAACAATTTCAGTCAGTCAGTCAGTCTCTCTGTTTCCAACTGTTCTTTCTCCCTTAAGCTTCTTCTCAAACCATATCCTGCATAATAATTGAGCCTGTCCCTCCTAAATAGATAAATAAATTGCATCAATTTGCGTTCCAAACGAATATCGAATGTCAGATTGAGACCCATTTTGACTGGCAACTAAAATTGCCAACTTTGAGCAATTCTCGTCAATTAAATTGCAAACAAGCGACGAGCAATTCAGCAATTTTTAATTTCTCCCTTCTTCTGGAAAATCAACGATTCAACCAAAAACTCAGGTCTATGGCAACTGCTCGATTTTCGCGTTTACACGGAATCCACTGTCAGTTGTTCTTGTGACCGGCCGACTGAAGAGGGGTAAATTGCTGCTGCTGTGGTTGTGCTGGCTGCAGCATCAGGAAGAAGGAAAACAACTATTTGATAAAGGGACTACTTCACACAGCGAGGTTTATCCACAGCAGTTTCCTCTGAACATCTTCTAGACAGCTTTGTTCGTGAACATTGCCAGGATGTCCAAATCGGACATTGACCTTCTTGTGGGCGTAGTCAGGCCCAAAATGCGGTGAGCTGACTGTGATAACAGATAACAAAATCAATAGGAAGATAAATCGAGCGATTGTTCAATTTATCGAACGTTTTCCTGCAGTTTTTTTTTCAGAAAAATTGCCAAAAATTGTCGGCTCCACGTCGATTCCCGACGATATTGACGGAGAAATTAGGTATTGTCGAAGAAATTGAGAGAAAAATTGCCAGGGAAAATGTTGATCGGACCATTTTGATTGATTATTCCTTGAATAGTCAATAGTCAATACATCCGATTCGGCCCAAAATGGTTTTCCGGGCGATTCAAGGTGCCTAGAATAAGAAAATCCAATGTCCGTTCGCTTTCCACGCCGGTTTTGGTTGTAGAAAATTTTCTAAAAACTTGAAATTTTGGTCAGGGACCCGTTTTTGGCTCTAGTTGGTCTTAGAAACTTTTCAGCCCGATCGGACCAAATTTGGGTATGATAAGGGTCAAAATGTGTGTTTCCGAGAATGTTGTCAAGATTTTCGTCGATTCAGGCGTGTGGGGTATCATTTTTGACTAAATTTTGGACGCTGAATCCAATGAGACGGGTCTCGGAACAATTTGCGCCCACCGGAACAGGTCATGGGCCAAAATGGTTATCTATATACCTATTTGTTCTGTGTTTGAGATTTCTGGTACCTAGGCTTGTGGGGTATCATTTTTGACTAAATTGTGGACTGAATCGATTGAGAAGTGTTTCAGACCAATAGGTGCCCACTATGGCTCAAAATGGGTACCTACTTACCTATTTCCAAGTTCGATTTTCGAGGTTTTCGGCGATCTAGGCGTGTGGGGTATCATTTTCCACAAAATTTTGAACTGAATCGACTGGTTTGCGTCCCCATGCTGCTGGTCCAAGGAATAACCAACCCCTGTGTCAACGTTTTAACACGCAGACGATACTCCCATTCGATAAATAATTTCCGCGATATATTACCCTTACTAAATGATACTTGTGCTTTCAATTGCACGCGACGAGGTATCCATTTAAAGCCACCAACAACGTATCTCCTACGCCGACAAGGACTCGCCGGATGTTGCCTGGGACACTAAAATTAGTTGACGCACTATTCTAAATATACGAAGGATAATGTGGATCCTCGCTGCCGAAACTGTTATCCACATCCGATCGCGCGGGTGCCGAAAAATTTCCGTCTTCGAAATAATTTCAACAGGTGGCCAACATTTATAGCGTTTTCAAGTCAAATTGGGGATAAATTCCCTTTAAAACGTGAAATGTCGAAGTTTTGAGGTTAACTATACCCGTTTATGTGTTTGTTTATCATTGAGAATACAATGATACAAAACCAATGTTCGTTTTATTAACCTAAGTTTTCCTGCCTGAGGTCAATCACTCCTATTTGCCCGGAAAATTTGACATTTTGTGTCTTGCCTAGATCGAAAAAACCAATTTCCGACCGCATTTCACGCCATTTTTGGTGGTAGACATACTTCAAACTGATTTTGATATTTGGCTCAGCAGCTTCCGCAAAGCTTGAGTTGGTCCTAGGAACTATAAAGCCAGATCAGACCAAATTTGGGGACGGTATGGGTCAAAATGTGTTTTTTAATCAACGGATGCTCCAGATTTTGGGCAATTTAGGCGTGTGGGGTATTATTTTCGACTAAATTTTGGACCCTGAATCCAATAGGACGAGTCCCGAAACGATTGGCGCCCACTGGAAGAGGTTTTTTGACCAAAATGGGTATCTATCTACGAAAAATCATAAGATATTCATCAATTAACAATTTAAGATGAACTATATTATTGATAACAAGATCAAAAGAATTATGAGTTGTGTATATAATTCTTTATTCAGTAATAATATATATTGTATGTTTTATAATAAAAAGATATAATATTATATTAATCAATCAAATAAAAACATTTTCAACAAAACTAACAGATAAAATTTCAATAAATTCAAATGTGTATTTTCGACATCTCTGGTACCTAGGCGTGTGAGGTATCATTTTCCACTAAATTTTGGACGCTGAATCAATTGGAATGAGTCTAAACCAACCCCTGTGAAGGAATTTGCAGTGTTTTTGAAAATAAACTTAACCACCAAGCAAAGAGATAAATGGAAGACCAACCCAACACAACAGAAATTTAATTTTGTCCACATTTTCAATTTCTAAATGATCAAAATGTACTTTTCTACATGAAAGTGTACGTGAAATGTCACCCCTCGCGTAATTTTATATCTTCTCATTTTATTGAGTTTATTGGTAGGCACGACAGTGCGTTTACATTTTGGTGGTTTAGTAGTGGTTAAGCAGTTGAACAAGTATCAGGCTAATCAGGATTTATCCTGATCCAAACGAAGTAGATACACACATTTTAAAATAAAATTGAACAGAAACGAAATAGAAAATAGAGGTTCATTTTAATAAATCGAAATTGTAGAACTTCACCTTTTAAAGTATCATTTTCCACTAAATTTAGAACACGGAATCGATTGAGAAGGGTTTCAGACCAATTGGTGCTCACTGTGGGTCAAAATGAGTACCTACCTACCAATTTCTATGATGTGTTTATGATATTTTCGGCAATCTATACATGTGTAGTGTCATTTTCCACTAAATGTTGGACGCTGAATCGATTGAAACGAGTCTGGAACTCTCTACACTCAGTGTTTTCACCATTATGTTGCTCAAATGATTTGATCTAGACATCATGAAACGTATACTACCAATTTGGGCTCAATCAGAGAGGATTATTTAGGGAATAACCAACCAAAAGGGCAACAACGTCGTGAAATTTAGTCGTTAAATTGACTGATAAAGTGGCCAAGTGGTCGCCTCTTAAAAATTCACTTTCACGCTACATCAATTGATCAAAACGTCAATCAAATTAATCACCAATTTCAAATCAACGATAACTTTGAATATTACGCTATAAATGTCCTGCGACTGAATAATAGCCGTTCGAGTGAAGTGGATGACGAAGGGGAAAAAAATTTTTTTTTTTTTTTTTTTTTTCTTTATTTTTTTCGGCATTTCACCGGTCAACATTGAGATAAATCCTACTTTTTGTCACATTTTATCAACACTGTGCCTCTCCGTTTTCTACTATCTTGGCCAAATAAATGGATCCAAGAAAGCTGAGATAGCTCGCTCGCCTTCAACGGATTATTCCAAGTGATATCACTTTGTTGTAGTGTTCGTACCTGATGATAAATTAGCGTTTTTAACGCGGCTCACGACGAAATACGTTGAAAGGAATCGAATTGAGCGGGTTTCGTGAGAATGTCATCGACGGCATCGATTGTGTGTCATTTGAGTTGAAAAAAAAAAACCAAAAGCACTCGTCGAGGGTGCGAAAAACTATCCCGGCCAAGTGGCTTCCTCGTCGAATGAGAATGAGGTTCCTAATAGCGCATGCAAAGCGGATAGAAGCGGGTTCTCATAGAAAAGGGTTGAGTCGCCCTTCTAATCTATATTCACCGCTCTGTTGAAAGGGTTGCGAACAGATGGTTCCTCGCATATTGCGCGACCTTTTTTTACAAACCTATTCACAATAGGTTGCAATCCTCATTCACCCCTGGCAGTTCCAGTCACCCCCCTGCGACTGACCTTGGGCATTTCGCCGAATATTACGTCAACTTGGCGGCTGAAGTGCGAAGAGATCGTCATATTTACCCGCTTTATTCGGTCTTAACGCCAACTTTTTAGAATAGTTCTGCCAAATAACATATACGACAACATGTAGTTCCCAAAAAAAAAAAAAAATCCAAAGGTAAATTGTGATTGACTACAGGAAAAAACGCACTTTAGCTACTGGAAAGAAGAGAAGTTTCTAGGCACGATGCCGTTTTCAGAATTTCGATATCTCAATAATTTATTTATTTATTTAGTAGTTGTTTAGTTGGCAAACATGACCGGAACAAAAGTTTGTGACTACGAACAATGAGACTTAGTGAAATACCTTAACTACTTATTGCTAGGCATAGGCTTACCCGTGTCGCCCAGCAAGAATCGCTGTCGGTACTAGTGATCACAAATACTGAAGTATTATTATTACATTATAACATTATAACGAATAAAATAATAAACCAGAAAACTATAAACTACTAGGAATAATAATTGTCACTAGCGATCACTCCTTCACTACCCTCGATACCCAGATTCACAAGTCAACTGATTATTTTCCTCTTGTATATACTACGGGACACCAATTTTGGGAACTTTAGCTCAGAAGCTACTGCGCGATGCAAGATATAAATAATATAGTGTGGACTTCTCGTTGTCAGAGTCAAGTTTGGTTTAACCACATTTCCATGTATTGTATATCTTGTGGAATGATGGTGAGAGTTGAGGCCATCATCAATTTATGAGAGAGACCCCTGTGGTGATGCATTTGAAAATGTATCATTTCATAAACCTCTAAATTGCAAAAAAAAAGAGAGTTTTTGAGAAAAAAAAACAATCAAAATTTTATACACTCTTCGCACGAAAACGAAGATGATTAGGAAGGTGGCCTTAGGAAGCTAATTTACGTTATTCCGCGGGTTAATTATGGCGATTTATCGATAATTTTTAGTAGTCAATTGGTGAAATAGCTTACGTATCCAAAAACAACGTTAAATTTCCAACGTTCTCCTGAAAAAATTTGCTTCTTGAAGCTAAGAATCGTTTCCCTGTCGACCGTCACAGTTATAACCGCTGTTTCATCTTTCAATTCTTCCAACCTCACAAAAATAAATATCACATTTTTTTCAAACGTGACAACTTGTCTCCCTAAATCCAGAGCTATACGTCTGATAATATATAAAATCTACACAAATTAGAAATATCGATTTGAAAATGAATGCGTTATTTTAGGATATTGTTCCTAAGAGGCCACTGAAGTTTGATCACAGTAGATTGGATCCGCTTTAATCAGCAGATAAATGACACAAAAAGGCTTTAGCGGAGTCACAAATGTAGTGAGCGGACGTTTTTTCATTAATAATGTACATAAGCTTTGACGAATTTAGTTCAACAATGAGCAAACATGGGTTTGACAATTCTATAAACTCGTAATTTATTATTTATTACGCGAATTTTACCATTTATTATCGTTATTTTTATTCATGTAGGAATAATGCACCCTTCTATCCGTATATCCAAATCAACTAACAGAATTCCCTAAACTTCCCCTAATTTATATAGAAAAAAAAACCCTTCCCCACTCCCAAGCATTCAAATTTCAATTTTGAAAATCTGAAAATTAGAAGACACTCTGAGGTCCAAATTTTGAAATCTATTGATGACAGCTTTTCGGGGTCACTTGGGGGTATTATTCTCCAATAAATTTTAGACTTAATTGATTAATATGGGTTCCACACCTTTATAGTGAGCACCTGTGGGTCAAGGATACCGGCAAGGGTGAGTCACAATTAAGGGGAGTTCGCCTTGGGAGTCTGTGCTTCCAGGGCTGCCACAGTGGAGGAATGTGGGCCCCGTCGGAGTAATATGTGCCCAATGTGATCCCCGCCTCAGTGGAGAATGGGTCACAATAAGGAAAACTCGCCCTGGGGTGTGTGCTTCCAGAGCTGCCACAGTGGTGGAAAGTGGGTCCTTTCAGAATAATATGTGCCCAATGTGGTCCCCGCCTCAGAGGAGAGTGGGACACAATTCGGAGAGATTTGTCTCGGGGTCTGTGCTTCCAGGGCTGCCACAGTGGTGGGTATGTGGGTCCCATCAAAATAATATGTGCCCAATGTGGTCCCCACCTCAGTGGAGAATGGGTCACAATAAGGAAAACTCGCCCTGAGGTGTGTGCTTCCAGGGCCGTTACAGTGGTGGGTATGTGGGTCCCATCAAAATAATGTGTGCCCAATGTGGTCCCCGCCTCAGAGGAAAACGGGTAACAATTTAATTTGCCTTGGGGTGATAGTAATGGGAGTCTCAACAATTGGGGAGTGATTCGCGTCGAAATGTTCTCTTTTTCAGAATTTGAAGAACGGCGGGGACCAAATGATAAATCAGACGCCTGCGAGCTCAACGCGAACGCAGTGAGTCTCGATCGGAAAGCGGGGACGTTGGCGAGGGAGTCTGTCGACTCCCTGCGGAAGATCGGCGGGCGGAGCGGATGTTGAGGGGGTCTCACACTCATCACAGCCATGCGGAAGCCACGTTCGCTCAGCACATCCTGCATTGCAAGGTCAACGTTGCACCGGCCGACTTGGCTCCATTGTCGGTCGATAACGACAAACGGAACGGCAGATGCCACGAACGGGGTGGGGGTCCGCCGAGTTCGTAGTGGGTCTCGTCCCGCCCGCTTTTGTTTATTACGTGCAATAAAACAACGGATATTGTTCAGAGGCTAATAAACCAAAACGAATCAGCGACCGAACAAACTTTTCCCCCGCTCCGCCACTGCGGATCACAAATGAATTCCAAGTCTAACATCAATCCAACAAGTACAATTTCCTCCTCAAAACTCCTCTAATCCTATCACTTCAATTCTATTTGTTATTTTCCAGCCCCTAAATGGCCAAAAAAAACCGTATTCCCCAAAAATCTACCCAGAAACAAAAAATCGAAAACTGGAACACGACAAAAAATATCAAACTGACCTGGTTATCGATTACAGTTTTGTCAATTCCAACAAACTCATCAAACTTGTTGAGGCTTGAGTGTCCTGAATGGACTCGTTTTATCATTGTCGCAATACCTGAAACAAAAATAAACTCAAATTAATTCATTTTTCCTGGAAATGAATGCGAAAGGAATATTTGTTCCTGTGAAAATATCATACAGAGCGAGATTACACGGATTATTCACTTCAAATCTGGCCCTTGAGAAGAAACTGAGCAAGGAGGCTTCAATAGAACAGGCCATTGTCATTGTTCGATAAGTGTAGCTGAGCATTTTGAGAGAAATCAATCATAAAGGCTACTACTTCAAAAAGAAGATTACCAAAATCATAAATTCTTCAATAAGAGTGCGATGAATACTTGAATTAGGTAGGTACCCAAAAGGCCCAAACACTTGATTGATAAATAAGACGCTTTTCTAAGAATTCTTTGGAAAATTTAGTGGAAAATGATACCCCAAACGCTTATATCGCCAAAAATTACGAAAATAAATTTTTTGAAAAAACCATCCAAACCCATTTTGGTTGGTTATTTTGAATTTATTCGTTTGACAACGTGAATCCTTGAACTTTGAAGTTGAAACTTTTAGTTGGTATTAGTCCTTGAAATTTTCAGCCCGATCGGACCAAATTTGGAGAGAGTAGGGGGTGAAAATGCGTGTGTTTTAATGGATTTTTGATATTTTTGGCAATTTGGACGTGTGGGGTGTCATTTTCGACCAAATTTTGGACGCTGAATTGCTTAAAATGAGTCCGGGACACTTAACACTCACTGTTTTCGCCATAATCCTGCTCCAAGGAAAAGCATACCATTATGGAAGAATTTGCAGCGTTTTTGAAACTCGATTTTCTGGAATTTTTTGGTAACTAGGCACTTGATGTGTCATTTATTAATAAATTTTGGACGCTGAATCGATTGGGGTGAGTCCTAGAAACTCTCTGTTTTCCCTATAATCTCGATGTATGGAATAATAAACCATTATGGGGGAGTTTGAGGTAGCCTGGACGCCGTAGATGTCAACTAAAGTGTTCATTCAGGGGTAGAAAAAGGCCGAAGGGAGAAACTTGAGTACCTGGCCGAAAAGAGAAATATTGCGGAAAAGAGGGTTGCGCAATATTTACAACTTCCCTGTTACTGTTCCCATAAAGGTCGGCATAAAGGGTTAGGTAGGCTCGAAGGTAGACAGCATTGTCGGTGACGGTGCGAGTGTAAAAAGGGTGCTCGCTATTTGTGAGGGGTTGCGATTGTGAGCGACCTCTTGCGGCAGGTCAAGGTTTTAGTCAGGTCATTCGGCACTGGGACGGGAAGGTCGTTCGGTAAAAAAACGATGATTGTGATCCTCCCTTAGAAAGTTTCTTCAACCGTTCGTCCCCGTCATCCCTTGTTGCTAATTTCTAAGCGGGTTTTCACATGGGAGGGGGGGGGGGGGGGTTGTCTGCAAAGGGAAAGAACCGTTGTGTATTAAATTATACGTTCCGAATAGCGGATCTGGCGAGGGTGGTTCGCAGGTAGAAAATGAGCCGGACGAGACAACACGAGTCGCAATCAGGGGATTCTGCGATTCAACGAGTCTAGAAAACCCTCCTCCCCCCTCCCCCACGATCACTTTCATCTAGGGATGATCGGTATGAGTACTAGTATCGGTATCAAAAGAATGGTATCAATACCAAGCAAGTATCGAATCAAAAGTATCGATACCAACCAATATGGTATCGAATCAAAACTCGACGCTCCGCGCCAGGGGGCTTGCCCCCGGTTCCCCGTAAATCAGAACCCTATATAATCACCGCATCACACGCCTAAGTAAATCACTTTACCTATGAACGTACAAAACTAACAACACAGTGACCACGGAACAAAATAACACATTTAACGCTGTCTTATCACTGATATGATAGCAAGGCTTCTTCCCATGACAACCCCTAGCCAAGACAGGGAAGAGGGATCTCTCTCCGAAGCTTCTGGCCCTTAGAGTAGGGATGCACAGACCGCGGCCCGCGGGCCGCATGCAGCCCGCCGGTGAAATTCTGGTGGCCCGCCGTCACCAAAATAATACTCTCGTACATTCGAAAAATATTGAATTCTGTATCAGAATAAAACCAAAAAAACATTTGTTCAAAAGTAAAGACGTCCATAAAACTTATGAAAATTATTCAAATACCGCGCCAGTTCATGAATGAAACGACGCCGTCGAATTAGTCCGAATAGTCCCGAATACCCAATTGCTCGCCAAGATACACGAAGCTTCCAGAGTCGACTGTAAATTTCATCAAATCACGAGGACTCAATCACAGGCAATTCAAACAATTCCTTGATGACATCGAAAGCGAATATGGAGATTTGCTGTTTTATACAGAAGTAAGGTGGCTAAGTCGTGGATTGACACTTGAACGATTTCTAAATTTAATAGAAGAAATTGGAATATTTTTGGTGGAGAAGCAAAGGGATGTTCCGGAACTTAAAAATCCTGATTGGTTGTGTGATTTGGCTTTTTTAGTTGACATTACAAATCATTTGAATGTCTTGAACACACGGATTCAAGGCAAAAATCAACTGATATCCCAGCTCTACGCTCATGTACCATCCTTTCAACGCAAGCTGACTCTTTTCAGATCGCAACTGACTTCCGGAAATTACAATCATTTTCCGAATTATAAGAAAATGGCCGAAAAATTCAACGAAACTGCGATTAATTTCAGTTATGTAGAAAAGCTGGATTATTCTGATTCACTCTTTTCAAGACAGATTTTCGGACATCAAAAAAGTGAAACCTCTGTTGGACATATTCAGCAATCCTTTCTCGATTTCAGTTGAAAATGCGCCAGAGTCAATGCAGTTAGAAATTATCGATTTGCAAAACGACCAAGATTTGCGCAACAAATTCAACGACAAGACTTGTTGAACTTTTACCACTGCATTGACAAAAATATGTACAAAGAGTTGCGCATAAACGCTCTGAAATGTGCCAGCTTATTTGGTTCTACCTATATATGTAAACAAACTTTTTCAATACTGAATAATAAAAAAACAAAAAATCGAAACCGCCTTGCAAATGAAAGTTTGGAAGCAGTTTTACGTGTTGCTACAAGTAAATTTGACCCAAATATAAAAAAGATTGTAAGCACTATGCAGTGCCACGCTTCAAATTAATAAATTATTTTTCAATTTTAATAAATTATATGCATTTTTTATTGTCTTTAATTACCTATACTTCTGGCGGCCCGCCATCAGTTCATGATTTGCCCGAGTGGCCCCTAGTTTTAATAAGTCTGTGCATCCCTGCCTTAGAGTATATACCTTAGTCCATGGGTCTTCAACCTTTTTTAGTGCAAGGGCCAAACATCGATTTCACATCGTCCGAAGGGCCACAACTTTTCACGATACTTTACCACCTTACCAATACAGTAAAATACATACATAATTTCAATAATATTTCAATCAATGTGATTTTTGACACTGTTTATTGTTTATTTTTTACAAGTGTGTCAATATTTGTTTTCATTTTTGTGGTTGCAACCCGCAGACTAACTTCCAGATGTGCATCTGTAATTTTAGACCTTGTTGTCGATTTCACATACTTCATACGAGAAAATAGCTGCTCACACACATATGTGCTCCCAAACAATGACATCATTTTCTTTGCGTTTTTTTGGATTTCAGGAAACGAGTTGTGATCGACATATTTTGCGTAGAAATCAAAAACGCCCACGTCGAACTTGTCCTTCAATTCCATATTACACTGCAAATCTATAAGCTCCATCTGAAAATTTTCCGGCATGTCTTCAACGGATACACCGAATGGTCGTGCAAAGAGACTTATGTATTTTTCACTTTCTCTGAAGTCAGAAAACCTCGATTGAAACTTGTTTTGAGTAAATCTATTGCTTCAACGTATATGCTAGTTCCGTCTGTAGTTCACTACAAGGCCGGTAGATCGCTCTTCATCCAAATATTATTCTTCTTCCATGGAGTGGCATTGCGAGTGCAGCGCTCGGTGCAGTCGATAACATACCTATCACTGAGCGCCATATTTTTTTTTTTTTTTTTTTTTTTAGCCACGGGCCGCAAGAAATTAGCTGGCGGGCCGCATGCGGCCCGAGGGCCGCGGGTTGAAGACCTTAGCCTTAGTCTATGGTATATACCCGAAGTATATACTCGAAGTTCTGGCCGAAACAAGTGTAGCAACCTTAGGAGAGGGCCTTCTTGATTCTTAATTGGTAATTTTTAACAAAAATTTGAGGTACTGTTATTGTTTGATGCTTTTTTCGATCCCGATTATTTTTACCAATACCAGTATCGGTATCAAAAGCTGAGTATCGATACCAAAATGACCGGTATTGGAAGAAAAGTATCGATACCGTCTCGATATCGATCAGTATCCTTCATCCCCTACGTATTCCACGGCAGTCACCTGACTTTTAGGTACGTTCAACTGTAAGATTTTCACTTAATTTATTCGCTGAATACCACGTTCATATAACGTTGTATAACGTTAGAATTTGCGTTGTATAACGTCTAGAATCCAACACCAAACCTGCACACCAAGGCTGGTGATACCGAAATGTGGAAAACACACAAGTGAAGCTAAATTCAGCTCGGAAATGGCCAAAATTCAACTTGAAAGGTGTTTGTAATCACATTTCAGCCAGTAACTGCATTTATGGGTCCTTTTCCTTCAACTAAGTCGGGATGGTAAAGCTCTTCAGACCAATAACAATGATATTTAGACAAAATATAACAATTTAGACTTGATTGTTTCAATATATCTGTCACCTTATCGCATTCTCACTTATTTTTACCCAAATTAAAATCAAAAACTGTAGTAAAGCAGCGTTTCTAATCCCCGAATCTCGTCTAAAATCGATTCAGCGTCCAAAATGTATTAAAAAAATGACAATAACCTAGAAAGTTTTAGAATAAATTGGTTTATTACCTTAAAAAAAGCTAATTTATGATTTATCGTACCGGTATTTGATGCCTAAAACATTTTCTATTTCTCTTCGTAATGAAACGGAAAATTATTTGAGACATTTTACCCCATTAATACACTTTGAGATGGGTCGTGGACCTATTGACACCCTCTGGGGGTGGGTATGGGCCAAAATGGGTACCTATCTACTTATTTTCCAACTTAGTCAGGATGGTAGTGTTCATAAAACAAATAACACTGATATTTACGCAAAATATAATAATATTTAGACTTGATTGTTCAATTGCAATCTTGTATATTTTCCCAAAAATTAAAATTAAAAACTGTGGAAAAGCAATATTTCTGATCCCCGAAACTCGTCTAAAATCGATTCAGCGTCCAAAATGTATTCAAAAAATGACGATAACCCACAATTTTTGGGAATGAATTAATTTTTTAACTTAAAAGTTGATGACTTTTGAATGGAGGATGCGCTGTACAGCTATAAAAGGGACACTTGTGCTAACTATGTGCTAACATGGGCTTTTATATACGTTCTTATTAGGCACTATAGTTATTTTACTCATTAGGTATCACGCTGCACAAGCTAATTCATAATTTACTGTACTAAAGCATTTGTATTTCTCTTTCTAATTAAACTTGAACTTATTCGAGACATTTCAACCCTGAAAATACTCATTGAGATGAGTATGAGGGTGGAAATAGGTCAAAATGGCTACCTATTTACCTATTTCGAACGTGTGTTTTTAAAATTTCAGATACCTAGACGTGTGAGGTATCATTTTCCACTAATTATTGGACACTGAATCGATTGGAATGGGTCCAGAACACTTGACACCCACAGTTTGTCCGATACGCCTGCGCCAAGGAATAACCAACTCTTGTGGATGAATTTGAAGTGGTTTGCTTTTTGAAAATCTGATATTATTTTCTAAAAATGTGGTCAGGCACTAATTCTCGATTCTAGTTGGTCCTGTAAACTTCTAATAAGGGGGGGGGGGGTAATCTAGGCATGTAGGGTATCATTTTCGACTAAATTTTGGACGCTTAATCCAATGAATTGGGTCCCAGAACGATTGGCGCCCACCAGAAAGAGATTATGAGTCAAAATGGGTACCTCCCTGCTTATTTCGAAAGTGTGTTTTCGAGATTTCTGTTACCTAGGCGTGTGGGGTATCATTATTCACTAAATATTGGACGCTGAATCGATTAGAATGAGTCTCCATGCTCCTGTTCCGTGGAATAACCAACCGCTGTGAAGGAATTTGCAGCATTCTTTAAAATTAATCTCGTTAAAGACTAGTTTAGAGAGCTAGTTTTACTAACAACAAAAATTTGGAAGGTGCAAACGCTGCCTTTTCGACCGTTTCCGTAAAGATTGACACGATTGTAACCCGATGTCTGTAATTCATATCGCATTTAGCTACTGTAGAAGTTGATTAACATAAAAAAATCAAAAATCCCCAGTCCAGTTACAATCGGAGTGGGACATTCGGCGTTAGGAATCTATTAACCCGCAGTTTGCCGCTTTCAATGCGCGATGAGTTGTACGAAATTTAAAACAGAGTTGGCGCCCCTGTTCAGTTACGTCACCCCCGTTGCACAACCTCGGCCCGTCTGTCACTCGCTCGTGTCAACTTCAACGTGTTTTCACCGCTGTCCGACCGTCGTTTAGGAATTTCGACGATAATCGGTTTTTAAATTCAGCTATATTTGTAGTGGGTTTGTTTTCAACGTTAGGCTAACGCCAAAAGGCTGCACATTCTGCCGGAGTGTGGAGGGAACAGCGAGTGTCCAGGACATCCAACCTATTCAGCGCCCTAAATTCAGTGAAATATCCAACCAAAATCTGCAAATTCTTACACACGGGTTGGTTATTTCTCGAATGGGGGAAACAGTGGGTGTGGCGGGTCCCAGACCCATTCCAATCGATTCAGGGTCCAAAATTTAGTGGAATATGATACCCCACACGCCTAGGCACCAGAAATCCTGACACAAAATGGGTCCCTCTTTGAGACGGTGGCTCTGTATGCATGCCCAGCATGGGCCAGGTACGTGAAAGGCAAGGATCGTAAAAGGCTGCTCACGTCACAGCGAAGTGCCCTCCTCATGGTCAGCCAGGCATACAGGACAGTGTCGCATGAAGCCCTCCACGTCCTGACAGGGCAGATGCCATTGGACCTTAAGCTCCAAGTCCTGGCATCAATGTGGCAGATCAGCCATGGCAGAGAGAGCATACCTGGATGTACAACTGAGGCTGCGATCTCTGAGCGGAGCCTAGACAGGTGGCAGGAACGATGGGACACGTCTCCAAATGGCCAATCTGGCCAAACATCCGCACGCGCCTGTCTCAGCGCTATGTGGATGTTGACCACTACGTCTCGCAGTTTGCCACTGGCCATGGCGACTTCAACGCCAAGCTCCATAGCATGAGACTGAAGCCCTCCCCCCTCTGTGAGTGCGGCGAGCTCGAGACGGCGGACCATGTCTACCTCCAGTGCCCAAAGCACGAAACCGCGCGTAGGCGGATGGCTGGCAGTGCTGGGTCTGGCCGCAGACGAAGAGAGCCCATGGCAGGCGGCGTTTCAATCTAGAAACAATGCAGAAGGCACAAAAAAGTTTTCCCATCAAGTCATGGCTGCAAAAGGATGGCCCTCACGCCATGAAGCCTCCTGGTCCAACCGTGCTACCTCCGCGAGGTCCGTTCCGGGCACTGCTGAATAGCAGTGGCGAAACGCACGGCAGGAGAGCAGGCGCAACCATCAGGCAGTAAGCAAACCCCGGTGAAGCCGCGAGGCGTAAGAACGGGAAGAATGAAAAGACCTGATGGACGACGTACGGCGTACGGCGGACGGACATCGACCGTTTTTGATCCAGACACCATGAAACGTCCAGAAAAAAACATAGCTTCCTTCAGATGTCGTCTTCACAGTCTAACTATAACTTCTGGATCAGCTGGTCTCTCGATTCTAACCTCAAACACCTTGGATTTAAAAGCTCCCCACAGAACATCCAGAATCTATGGGTGTGAGGTCAGAACTATGAGGAGGCCACCTGACCGGTCCACTTCACCTGATTAAAAAATAAATAAATGAAAAATCTAATTAGGATGCTGTAGAGGGGAAAGAGGGAGGAGTAACTACATTTTTCATAAAAATCGTAGATTTAGCCAGAAAAAAAACACATTTATCGGCGCACAAACCTCATTTTTGTTGTCAAATTCGAATGCAAAAGAATTTTTCATTCCTCGAGGAACTAACTGTAATATCCCCTCCTTCTCCTCTTCAGCATCTGAATGAGGTTTTTTTCCTGACCTCACCCCCACGGATTTTTATCTGTAGGGGTGTATGAGGTCTGGATAGAGTCGACGTCAGAAGGAAGCTGAAGAATCGGCAGCAGCATAAACCCTAGGTTTAGCCAGGAAAACACGTTTTTTGACACTCAAACTAAATTTTCGTTATCAAATTCCAGTGCAAATGAAAAATTGATTAAACTTCTGAAAAGCTGATCTTCTGGCGCATGTTTTTGCTGACATTCACAGTTCTGCCATAGGAATAAGTAGGGCTACGGAGCGTTTGAAGAACTGACGATTTTGAAGTTTTGACAAAATTACATTTTTGGACTGCTTTCTTACCACTCAATTGCATCTGAAAAACATTTGTTAGGCATTGAAAAGATAGGAAATTTAAC
Organism: Cyrtorhinus lividipennis; assembly: GCA_019603395.1. NCBI lineage: Eukaryota > Metazoa > Arthropoda > Insecta > Hemiptera > Miridae > Cyrtorhinus > Cyrtorhinus lividipennis. The sequence goes on from CM034007.1 coordinate 1,089,726, forward strand.
GGTTTTTCCAATAGTATCCTCAGATTTCAGTTTATCTGAATATAAAAAGAGTTACGTTCATTTTAGTGACATAAGATCAAAAACACGAAATAAAATCTTAAATCGCGAATAATTCGAAAACGAAGCCTCTAAAAGAAAATTGCTATGAGGCACTTTTGGTCGAAAATAAGTTGTAAAACACGTAGAAGTCGGGTTGGGCATTACAGAGTATGACAACCCTATATATCATAAATCTAAACATCTTGTATATACATATTATGTATTTGTGTGCTTTTCTGTCAATAATGTATCCCTTATATATTAAGAAGATAAAATATTTATTGATAATCTGGGCTTTAAAATACATAAATTTTATTTTTGGTCGAATAATTTCGTTTCAATGGTCTCAACTGGTTAAGGGTGGTGAGTGGATGACCGTAGATGAGTTCTTTTTATCCAGATTTAGCAAACGTTTTTGACTATCCATTTGTCCATCGTCAGAGCACTAATTAATTATCAGAAGCGATGGATAAATCAGGATATTCCGGAAATCCATGACCAAATCTCAACATCCTCAATCAATTGTATTGTCTCAAGAGGTCTTTGAGTGACGCTGAAGCGCGTAACTGTGACGTATGACGTCACACTGGATGCATGTGTGACTCATTGTGACAATGGTAGGATTTCCTCTTCCTTATCACAATTAAAAAATAAACGTGATTCGTCCACTTCGTAAAAGTATTCGCTCAACTCAACTGGAATAGACACGCTGACCCAGTGAGATTCAAGATGGCGACCGGGCGATTCGCATTTTCTATTTTACAAGGCTCTCGCAAGGTCGATCGGCTCGTTGCAAAACTTTCGAGTTTACCGATATTACGTAAGTCCCTTCTCGACTCATATTTGCGTAAGGGGCCGTCTATTATCTGCGCAGTTCGCGACAGGTTTCGACCGAACCCAAAGTCGTCCCCGAATTCTTTTTTCGTGCTGAAATACGCTCTTGCGGGCAAATTTTGAATAATTTCAGAGGAATTCTCAGTGTTTTGAGTCTTAAGAGATAAATAAATTAATAAATAAAATTAAAAACGCTGCAAATTCTTTCACAAAGGTTGGTTATTCGTCAGACCAGGCGCAAGTAGACTCATTTCTTCAACATGGGGGAAATGGGGATAACGGTAGGTGCGGCGGGTCCCAAACCCATTCCAATCGATTCAGTGTCCATGATTTAGTGGAAAATGATACCCCACACGCCTAGGTTCCAGAAATCTCAAAAACACATATTCAAAATGGGTAATATATACCCAATTTGACCCATAACTTCTTCCAGTGAGTGCCAATCGTCCTGAGACCCATTTCATTTGATTCAGCGTCCAAAATTTAGTGGAAAATGATACCCCACTCGCCTAGATCGCCCAAAATCTCGAAAATCCATTTTTCAAAAAACACATTTTGACCCCTACCCCGCCCAAATTTGGTTTGGAATTCGTGTATTCGGTTCATACTAAACTTGTCATATGATGATAAGGTTGTTGACAAGTATAAACATTTAAAAATCCTGTCATTTAGTAAACTGCAGGAATATTCTATTTTTACCACTATGAACAAAGCTATTGAGCTCGGTAAACCTGTATATTTGCTCAATATGTATTCATTTATGTCTGACTCTCATTCAATAGGAACTAGATTTGCAAATTTAAATTTAAGATTGCCTAAATGCAGAACCACTGTGTACCACAATTCATATCAATTCAAATCAGTAAAACTGTATAATTAATTACCAGTTGAAATAAAGAAGATTGGATCGACGATTACTTTCAAAAAGAACTTGAAAAATCATTTGCTGTAGAAGATATGCTATCATTTTTCTTATTTTTTGTGTTAAGTTTCGTACAGTATAGAAGAAGTTATGAGTTCATTTTGTTTAAAATACTTGAACTTTTATTATTGATAAGTTGAAGACAAGGGTTTATTTACTCATTGTAATCATTTTTTATATCTCGTTAATGGTAAGAATGGCCGCTTGCGACCAACATTTGCGAGATCTATAAATAAACCGATAATCAATCAATCTATCTATCTCTCTCTTTCTCTCTCTCTCTCTCTCTAAGGAAGATTTCTAGAAACAGGAAGCCACTCGGACAACAAGATCCAGCATTTTAGCGATTGGAGGTCCCCAAAATGATTTTTCCTGGAGGTTTTAGGCCCTGAATGCCTCCCTTTAACGAATAGAACCAGTAGAAATGTATACAAAATCAAGCATGGAACAATGGACATCTTGTCCATAGCATGGATATCTTGGCCCCCTCCTCTTCATCGTGGCTATTAATGGCGTTGGTGCTGTTCTCAAGGGGGTCAACTTTCTCATATTTGCTGATGATATGAAGATCTTCCTTCAAGTGCTTGATCCCTCTGACTCCTCTACTCTCCAGCTTTGCCTCAATGACTTCACCCAGTGGTGTTCGGATGCTGGCCTTTCCCTCAACCCAGACAAATGTTCAGTTATGACGTATCACCGCTTGCTAATCCCTCATATACACCCCTATACCATCAATGGTGTTGCCCTTAGACGTCCCTCTGTGGTCTCCGATCTTGGTGTTCTCATGGACAGGCAGTTGACCTTCAACGAACACATTGCCCAGGCCTCTTCTCGAGCTATGCGTACCCTCGGGTTTATAAAGCGAAACACCAGGGAGTTCACCAGTACCACTGCCCTCGTTGCCATCTATCGGGCTATTGTCCAGCCTCACCTGGAGTATGCTTCCGTCGTCTGGAGTCCCTCATACGAGTGCCATGTGGATCAGCTGAACAGGGTGTACCGTGCGTTCCTACGTTACCTGGCCTTCAAGCTTGGGGTTCGTCGGGAGGACATTGACTACAGTTCCCTGGGCCGGCAGTTTCATCTGCTTAGCTTCTCTGCCCGCCGGGCTCTCGCGGACATGTCCTTCATGCACGGCATTTTCTCTGGGCGCATTGATGCTCAATCTTTGCTAGCCCAGTTTGGCCTGCGGGTGCCCCGGCTAGGCCTGCGCTCCTGCGATCTCTTTGCTGTGCCATTCTCACCTACCAACTACATGCGTTCTCGTCCTCTCTGCCGACTTCCCAGAATGGCTAACCTGCTGTTGGCTGAGCATGACATCGACCTGCTCTCGATCTCCCTTCGCTCTCTTCGATCCTGTCTCGTCGAAGTCTTCTCACTCCACTGACTATCTTTGGTGCATTTACTGTCAGTAATTTCATCTGTCTCTGATTCATGGCATGCGTGCGAATGCATTTCATTTTTTTTTATTTTCTGTAATTGGGCTTGTCCCGTTCTTGTGTAATAAAAAAATAAATGGACTATTGAATAGTCTTATTGAAAAGACTGATTGAGGATAATAGCACCTATTATGAGGACTTTACTTTGAAGGAGAACTGTGCCTCACAAAACATATGAACATTTTAGAGTAGCAAAGTAAAGGAAATGTAATTTATGGCTAACAATAATAAGTTGTAATTTGAAATAGCGACATAATAGCAACCAAGATTGACTGTATGAACGGCCCTGGACAGGTGTCTGACCTAAAGGCCCAAATCCATCAGCAGTGGAAATTTAAAATATTAACAATTTCATGAAAACAATGCGAACAAAAATATAATGAGTCAATGGAATTGAATGGGAAAACTAAATTGTCCGGCACACCCATTTCCGTCTCTAGTTGGTCCTCGAAACTTTCCCCCCAAATTTGAGGGGTTGGAGTCAAAATGTGTTTTCTGAAAAACGGATTTTCGAGGTTTTTGGCAGGGGGTTGAGAAAAGGAAGAAGCGTGTTGTGCTCAACGCACGCGAAGTCACGAGGAAATGATTTAAAAGGGAATGGAACTCACAGGGGGTAGGAAACCTTCCTAAGGAAACAGGAAACGAGCGGGAAACGATGAAGAAGAGAACAAGAAAAGAAAAAAAAACTCATAAAAGTGAAAAGGACAAAAAAAAATCCTCTTCATTTCCGCAGGTACGGAATTTGAATTGAAAACATTTTTCCCCATTTCCCCTCGCCCTACTGCCTTCACACATTGGCTCGTAACCCGTACAATTTACATGGTAATTTCTTCGAAAGGGTTTTCCAAAGTAAACTCCAACGATACGAAACGGTTTTCCTATATTGTAGCAAAAGATTTTCGAGAAATGAGCCATTTTTAAATCAGCCAGATCAGTTAATTGGAAATCATATTCAAAATCGGGATGGGAACAACTGCAAGACATGACAAAAGTGCATTGTCATGTCAGCAGAGGGTGAGTTTCACTCATATAAAACGCGTATAAGGGTTGGTAGGTTCTAAAGAGATACGTACTGAGTAGAAGACCATCTACATAACGATTTTGGTCACATAAAGGGCATCACAAAATGTGTGTGACATCGATAAAGAGGTTTGATTTATCCTGTATTACATAAGGCACAAGACGCAACATGTGCGTCATCTTAAAGAAGATTGATTTTGCCCTTGATTACATAAGGCACATGACACAATGTGTGCATCATTATAAGTAAAAATTTGTCTGCCATTGATCACTCAGAGTATGTGACGCAACATGTGCGTCAACATAAGGTAGGTTGATTGCATCATTATAGGTGAAGTTCTTTGTTTTTGGGCACTTGAAGCACATGACGCAACATGTGCGTCAACATGGGAAATGCTGATTTTGTGCACAATTACAAGTAATACATACGCAACATGTGCGTCATCCTAAAGAAAGCTTTGTTTAGCCCTTGATTGCATCATTGGAGGTGAGATTCATAATGTTTTTGGTCTCTTAAAGCCCATGACGCAACATGTGCGTCATCATAGAAGATTTTTTTTTCAATCACATAAAGCCCAATGACGCAACATGTGCGTCATCATGGGAATGCTGATTTTGTCACAATTACAAATAACACACGACGCAACATGTGCGTCATCATAGAAGGAGTTTGTTTTGTTTTCCATCACATAAAATACATGATGCAGCATGTCGTCATAATGGGAGATGCTGATTTTGTGCTCAATTATAAATAACACATGACGCAACATGTGCGTGATCCTAGAGAAAGGTTGATTTTTCCCTTGATTGCATCATTAAAGTGAAGTTCATTATGTTTTTGGTCACTTAAGTCACCTTGACGCAACATGTGCGTCATCAAGGAAGAAATTTGCCTTGTTTTTGTTCACATAGAGCACATGACACAACATGTGCGTCGTCGTAGGTGAGGATGATTTAGCCCTTGATCACCTAATCTATGTGACGCAACAAATGTGTCACCTTAAGAAACGATGATTTTGCCTTTGATTCTATAAGGAAATTGACTCAATGTGCTTCTTGGAAATGGAATATGTGCACCTTCTTAGCAGATTGAACATGTATTTGGCCCAAATATGGAAATTGTAAATGTAAAGTAGCTTTTATATTCAACCGCAAACGATATAGAATTACATAAAATTACCTTGCATGATGATCTCCTGAGGTTTGTACGCCACATCTGAAACAAGAAATTGTTAAGTTCAAATCACTGATTACAGTTACACTTATTACTGTAGACATTTTGTACAGGTATATGAAGCATTTTAAAACGCTGGTAGTATTCAAAGGATCTTTTTCACACAAATTAGTTCGGCTTCCAGCCGCTGTGGCAGGCAAGAGAATTGAAGGAGATGATTGGCTCGGTTACCACCCTGCAGCCCCCTCCCCTCACCATTTTCACCCAGTTGGAGAGGGAATCCCCACCACCTGCTGGCAAACAGGGAGATATGCTGTGAAAGAAGCTACAAATAGCAATTTGGTAAACAATACAATTAAATTTAAATTGAATGTTGTTGAATATGCTCAGTTTGATGTTCAATAACTGTTGTAAAAACGTTTGACAGTTGACAGTTTTTACAAATTGAAGGAAGATAAAACCAGTTTAGGACGCGACAGCGCTCCATTGTTATCAGTGTGACGCGTCAAATACTTTTTTGACGATTCGGTACAAACGC
>CM034007.1:1095701-1119746 GCA_019603395.1 Cyrtorhinus lividipennis
CACGTTTAACATTATACGATTGTACAGCTGCGTCGAACGCTTTTTGCTCCTTATCTCACATTCAATGAACACAATTCGCAGAATAATCCTGCGTCTGACGTAGTTGGTTTTTAACGAATTCGGGGACTTCCTATGCAATTTGAGTTGTCTCGGAAGCAGAATGTAACGCCTATTTGGTGGAACGTGGGATTTCAGGATTTTGGTTGCTAGGGAGTTTCGATCGTTGAGCTGAAGCATGTGATGCTAGTTTTACATGAAATTTGAGGCGTTTGGGGGTATGTTTTGAATTCGGCTTCGAATTAGAATTGGCGTAATTAATTAGAGAGTGGAGAGTGGTGGCAGTGGAGAGAACGCAGGGGATGTGAGCTCATTGACCATTGTTTGTTGGAGGAGGTTTGAAAAGGGTTTTAGGAGGAATGCAAATAGTCGGGGCGAACCTAGGGGTTGGTAGACGTGTCTGGGGTGGAACGGCAAAAAAAGGGCTGCCCTCGCCACCACCCTTGGTAATGACCTTGGCTCGAAAGTGAAAACCCAGACGGGTCTCCCTCGCCGCTCACCACCCCTCCGGCCCCGCCTCGCCCTTTTTTGCCCGTCCCCGTCCGGAGCCCTTTCCGAAACCACCCTTTCTTCGGGCTGACTACCGCCACGGCGGGGGGAGGGGTTGCGTGCGAGTGAAAGGGCCTCCCTTATTCGTACGTATAATCTTTCGCCACAATCAGACAGCCCGTCTCGACCCGAGAACCACCGGCTTCGCCTTTCCCCTCAAAACCGGTGACTGGACTCCGAAAGAATAACGCTGCACCGGTAACGCTGTCGATATCGGCGGAACATCGATACCAACATCTTATCGAACCAACTACATCGATATCAAATCGGTAGAACCAACCCCTCTTGGCCAAGAACTATATCATTTTATACATCAAATTGGAGGTTTTACACATCAATAATTTGGAAAATGAGATAAATACATTATTTAATCCAGGGAAAGCAATAACAACAAATAAGCGAGTGAAACATAACATTCAACATGTAAGAATTCACCAAATGAACGGAAAAGAATGATCACATTTTTCATATATATTTCACGTTAAACCCCAATTCGATCATCTCACTGCTAACTAGTCCAACTCGTTGAATCGCTGCGTTATACATTATCATCTACGTGATAGTCGAGTTCGTTCGGCAATAAAGTCCTAAAACACATTACAGTTGCCTCGTTATATTATCATTCAGAATTAGGCCATTAAAACTAATCAGAAACGAACCATTTCCGTCGACCTCCAATTTAAAAGGGAAAACCTTCGAATTGATGTGTAAAACTCCAATTTAATGGGTAAAACCTTACATTTGAGATTGCAACCTCCAATTTGATTGGTAAAACATCCAATTTGATATGTAAAACCTCAAACTTGATATTGAAAAGCTCCAATTTGATGTGTAACACTCACATTTGAGATGGAAAATCTCCAATTGATGGGTAAAACCACCATTTTGACGTGTAAAACTTGTAAAACATCAAATTGTAGAAAGAAAATCTCCAATTTGATGTGTAAAATATCCGTTTTGATAAGTCCAATTTCCAATTTGAAATGGGAAAGCTCCAGTTTGATGTGTTGAAGCTAACATTTGATACGTAAAACTTGACATTTGAGATAAAATATCTCCAATTTGATGGGTAAAACCTCCTATTTGATATGCAAAACCACTAATTATGTGTAAAACTAGCAATTTGAAATGGAAAAACCTTCAATTTGATGTATTAAACCTCAAAATTGACGTGTAAAACCTCCAATTTGACGTGAAAATGCTATATTAGCGAATTTCGCTAGTCTTATAGTTCTAATATGTTCGGTTGCACAACGTTTTCCAGATCACCCAAAGTAATGTAAACAGGCAGGATTAAGGCTTCTCATACAACTAACACATGTAGTGTCGTGGACGTGGTCAGCCACCTTATAACAATAAGATTAGAACCCGTTTTGACTATTTCACTCTTGATTCAATACCTCATTGAATGGAAAAGGTTTCAAAAAAACTACATAAACTGCTGGCCCACTTATCAGCGGTCACCCATCCAAGTAGGAACCCAGTTGAAGGCTATAGTGAGGTTTATTACGTGTTTTACGTCAATTGATGCTCAGGTTATTCACACTAGAAAATATGGTACAAACTTATGAGTAAAATGGATATAAACGAAAAAATGCAGCTTAAAACACGAATGATATCAAGGATCTTGTCTTTTTGGTTCAGAATGGGGTGGTTTTCTATTGGTTAAGGGTTGAAAATGTGAACAGGTAGTTAGTAACAACTATAGGGGAGATATAGGCGAAGAATCAAGCTCTGAAGTGTTGCCGTATTTGGTCATATTTCTGACACACTGTACGTACCAAGCTGACGCACATGTTTACATCAAATGACCTATTTCCTCCTTCGGAAATTTCGTTCATTGAATATTATCGTGTAAACGTTGAAAATACCGAACGAAAATGTGATTTCGACGAGGTTCTGTTTTCGCGCGGAGCTCACACAATTCATATCGGTTATTTGTTGATCGTCCGAGTGATTTTCGTATTTCTTCGAACGCTCGCAACAATAAGCAAATACCGTGACAATGGAAAACTATAACGACTGCCCAAACAATCGCGGATTCGTTCGATTATTCGACTCCTTGGAAAAGCGGTCATTCCGACCCAAACCGCCGGATAAGGCTGCCTTTGTGCAAAATAGGAAGATTGACCCACTAAATTGTTTTGTTCTCGACGATCGTCTCTCGAAGGAGGTCACTGATAAGAAGTGATAACAAGTAGCGCGAGTCGTCGACCGGTACATTTATCACATGATTTCAATATGCTATCGCAGTATTTTGAATTTAAGTTCAAATAAATGCATTTTTTCTCTCCTTCATGTGACGCAGTTGTCTTAGGCTAAATGCCGCGCACACAAATGCCCCCAATCTCTCCCAAAACTACAGTAATTAAATGTCGTGAAATAATATTGCTTTGATACTTTGAAAGTAAATGATTTGTAAGCCTGTAGTTAATCAGATTGTCGATCTTTCACTACCAGGTTTATTATTATTCTGGAACATCTAGATGTCACGATTGCATCTCCACAGTTGAGCACCACAAGTGCATGCGCGTTTCAAGACTTATTTGTGCAGATGAAGCTCATTGAGGACAGGCATATTTGAATGTCAGCTTATAAGCGACGTGTGACTACCACCTTAGTCATTTCAATTCATTTAAACTAATTAGGGATGATTCTATCATTGAGATACACTGGTTCATAGCTGAATCGCTCGTCAGTGAAGCTTGTGTACTTATTTTGCCTCATTCATGCAGATTTTCCATTTTGTTGTGCACATTTGGGAGATGGATTGATGACATTTTGAAATTGCTTAATTTTGGATTTGCCAGTGTCAGCGCCCTGCCAACTGCGAAAACTGTAAGTCAGTCATAGGTGCATTGGAGGTACAATAGCGGGCCCAATACACTCCCTTGTGGAACGTCAGCCGGGATCTGCGCTCTATACAGCGATGGTCGTGCGTTTGGCCAACAGTCCAATGTGACCTTGGAACTCGGCACATTGGGTCCAAAGGCGGCTCGTAGGTTGAACCATGAGTTTACTCAGGGAGAATGAGGGGCCATGAAGACAACGATGCGTGTAGCAATAAATTAATAGGAAAGGGGCTGCCCCACCTCCGCCACACCCTTCTCCGCCTCCACCACCCCTCCGCCCTACAAAGATTCTCGCTGCCCCGCGAACCTCCGCCAGTTTCTCCCCCTCCCCCCGAGTTTACTACCGGCACAACACGCACTCACGCACAACGCCGTCCCCCGCACGCAACCACGACCAGCCGTTCCTCGTCGTAACTTGAACGGTTGCGCCGTTTCTATTAAAAAAAAAAAAAAAAAAAAAAATCACCGGGATAGCGAGGAAAAAGCCGCGTCACTCACGCCAGTCGACATTGGCGGACACTCTAACCTTGGGACCCCGCAAAGGGGAAAGGTGGAGCCCTAGTGAATAATAACCGCCTAAGCGTCACAATGACCGTGCCGCCCTGTCTGGCCATTTCCAACGACTTACTCCGTTTATCCCTTCTCACCAATTTGTTATTCTTCGTCTCTCTTTTCTACTTCCTGCCTCTATTTTCTTTCCTTTCTTGTCCCCTTCCTCTTCCTTTGGTGTCTTTCCAACTCGACCTTCCTTTCACGGTTTTTTGGTCGTTTTCGTTTTTTTCCCTTTTCTTTGTTTCCTCTGGCCTTTTTGACATTTTCCTTATCCCCATTTGCACGTTCCTTTACTTTCTATCTTGTGTTGTGTCTCTCGATACCTATTGCTTTTACTCTTCTGCTCGTTTTTACGGTTTTGGTTTTTTTCCTTTTTGTTTCCCTTTCGTCCCTTCTCTTCTCTTTGGTTTTCCGACGGTGTTTCCTCCTTTCGTATTCCCTCCTTTCGGGGTTTTTGTCTTCGTTTTCTTAATCTTCTCTTTGTTCTCCTGCGTTTACCCCTTTTTGTTTCCCGCTTCCTTGCCCCGTCCTTTCCTGCCTTCTTCGTCCTTTTCCCCAGCATCCTCCCCACCCTCTGCCTGCTTACCCTCGCTCCTTTCCCCTTCCCCTTTGGTTTCTTCTTCTCCCTGCTGTTATCCCTCGCTTTTTTGCGTGCCCATTTACCCTCGATCCCCTTTTTTTCTTTTCTTCTGGTTTTCCGTTTTGCGCGCACTTTGTTTTGTGCATTTTTTCCCCTGTTCCCTTTTTCCTTTTTCATCTTTGTCTTTTGTTGTTCACCCTCCCCCTTTTTTCGTTTTTTCTCGGCTTTCCTTTTTGCGTCCGTCTGCCCTTTGCTTGGCATTACTCTTCCAGCGCCCCTACGCCCTTCACCTTCTCTCCTTACTCCACTTCTCCGACGTTCTTCCTCCTGTGTTCTATCCTATTCATCACCCTTCCCTTCTCTTGCCCCTATTCCTTTCTTCTCTTTGTCTTCTCGTCGCCCCTACTTCCCCTTCCCTCGTCCTCCTCCTATATTTTCTTTTTTTGTACGTCCCATCTCTTTATTTTTTTGTTTTTTTATTTACCTTTCTCTTTATTCACCCTTCTTTCCTCACCTGTCCTCCATTTCCTTTTGCCTTCTCTTATCCTTTTCTCTTTGCCCCTTGATTTTTTTTTTTATCCCCACCTCTTCTCCCCTTTTTTCCTCCTCTCGCCACTCGACGGAGCCGATTTCACCAACGAAATAAAACTCCGTTTAACGGTGAGCGAAGACGGCGGATCGGGAAATGTTTAAATTCACCAAGTAAAACGGAGTTTTAAACTAAACCGACCATTCAAAAGTCTGATAAGAGTGATAACATTTTTTTTTTTTTTTTAATGTTTAAAGCTAACATAAATAAATCCAGGACCACTTTTGATGAAATTTCGTCATGAAAGGGTGTACCTACAATATATTTTTAAGACTTAGCTGTCGAGAAGCGATCATCAATAGGGAAATTTAGGTCAACCTTGAGTGGGAAAAATGGTCAAATCCCTTAAATAAGCACGGTTTTGGAGGTTTTCTAATAATAAAACGCTTAACGTTCGGTTTGGTCGTTCATCATTACAATCTTCACTGTTTCTCAAATCACAATACCCGATTTTATCAATTTATTTTTTTCAAACCGGCATTCCTATTTAGGAATAGTAAGGTTTTGGGATCCATTTCCTGTGGCATTACGTAAATAGGGGGAAAACGCTGCAGATTTCACTCGTTTCAATCGATTCAGCGTCCAAAATTTAGTGGAAAATAATACCCCACACGCCAAGGTACCAAAAATCTCAAAAACACACTTTCGAAATAGGTAGATAGACACCCATTTTGACCCATTACCTCTTTAGGTGAGTGCCAATTGTTCTGGGACCCGTCTTAAAGGATTCAGCGTCCAAAATTTAATTGAAAATTCTTCCCCAAACGCCTATGTCGCCGAAAATTTGATAGTACATTTTTGAAATACACATTTTGACCTCGACCACCCACAAATTTTGTCCGATCGAGCTGAAAAGTGTTGAGGGCCAACTAGAGCTGGTCCCAGACCGAAATTTCAGCTTTTTAGAAAATTTCCTACTTTCAATAACGGCATAGAAGGCGTATGGTGGACAGACATTTACTTTGTTTGATCTAGACAACTAGAAACGCCTAAAAAAAAAAAAAAAATTTTTGGGCCGAATCGGAAAGATCACTTTCTGGATGAGAACAGATGGATTATTCAAGGAATAACAAACCAATGAAATTCCCTACACGAACAATGGGAACAATTTTAATGACAATTTTCAATACCTGATTAATTCTGTATAAAATTCACAATATTTACCGTCTTAGGTTGTTAGGTTTGACTCCTCAGTCAAGAACTAAAAAATATCATCACATTTTCAAACATTCACATCAAGTTCCAATTTAGCAGTAAGTAATCAGCTTTTTAACGTGCCAGAGTGAATAGAAATGAGCTCAAATTCGTTAATGATAATTACGTGGACTAACTAAGCAAACTTGAATTTGAAGAAACAAAATAGGAGGCACATATCAGAAAGATTCACCAAATAGAAATTATCGTCATTTGAATAATTGAAACATGTGATCGTTGATGGAAACGGAATAATAGATGTGGTTAAGTAAAGATTTCAATAGATTAAACGGAAAAATCGTAAAATTTACCACTTTCTAGTTGACGGTTAAACTAACTAGCTCCTGATGTTCCTAATGAGACTTAGTTGGGTACGGGAAAAATTATCTGATGAAAACGAGCAACATGATCGTTTAGCGATGCCTTTTAAGCTTTTGCCTGCTTGCCATGGATCGTTAGAAAACAAAATTTGGCCAATTTTAGACCCAAATGCGCACCCGTTATTTGTCCATGGCGTGAATTTTGCTTCAAACTACAGGCTGCTGTAAGGTGAAAATTATCTTATTTCTTCTCTATTATTAGAATTTGTGATTTTACGATTGCCAATGTTGCTGGTTGAAGCCAATTAGGGGCTCATTTGGATGGAAATTAAGTTGATGTGAATTTGAAACGGGTCCACGAGAGGTTTGGGTTTGGTAATGGCGGTGTTTGGCTCGAAGATTTGCCTTAAAATACAAAAAAAAAGTAGAAACACCAATTTGAAGAGGTAAACCTAAACGGCGGTGGACTCGGTTTTGTTCGAAGCGAAAAACTATTAGCGTTCGTCGGACTCGGCTGCGTGATCAATACAGGTCTCGGATTCAGTTGCACGGATCGATTTTTCGTGAAAAAGGGGAGAAAATGGGCTCAAAGCGAATGGGGAAGGCAGAAATGGAAGGAAAGGCCGTGAAGGGCGAGGGGCGACTCCGTTAAAAGGTTGGGCGAAGGAAAGCCCTTAAAAACGGTAGCTATAAGTCACAACCGCTTACAAGGTTCTAATATGGTTTGAGCGAGGGTGGAACATTTCTTTTTATCGCCATTTTTCATCGCAAGTTGGCTACTGCCCGAAAAATTGCCATTTTGACCATCACCGGACACGAATTGTACAAAGCAGACAAATTTGTGTAGTAAAAACAGGAAGCTAGAGAGGTATTTGACCTAAAATGTTAGGATATTTTATCAGTTTTTGTTTGGAATCGAAAAATATCCTCTTTTTGATTTTGATTGGTTGTCTCTAAAAGTCAACTATACCCAGTTTAATTGGCTGTTCGCTCATTTGGTAAACACAAACATGAAAAACGCTGCAGATCCTTTTACAGGGGTTGGTTATTCTTCGGACCAGGCGCATGGAGACGCATTCCAATCGATTCAGCGTCCAAAATTTAGTAGAAAATGACACCTCACACGTCTAGGTATCAGAAATCTCAGAAAACACATTCGGAATAGGTAGATTGGCACCCATTTTGACCCATAACCTATTCCAGAGGGCACCAGTCGTTCCGGGACCAGTCTCATTGGATTCAGAATCCAAAATTTAGTCGAAAATGACACCCCACACGCCTAAGTCTGATTCTACTACCCCCTCCCTTTGGCCACCTTTGAACCGCAGGGAACTCCAATAGGGGATTGTTTCCGACTCGAAAAACCCACGAACTGAACGACCTAGCGCAGGAAAAAGGACCGTTTTCATCGATTCGAACCGCCATTCAGTGAAAGGCTCGACTTCACCCAGAAAGTAGGTGAGAGTAGGCGGTTTCTGACCCCCCCCCCTTATTTTGTAGGAGTACAGACCACCTCACTATACAAAAGTAACAATAACATCAGGTTGCCAGTAATAACCTGGAACACGCACGTTGAAACTTCTTTTCCCACTTTCCTCCCCCCCATTCATTTCTCACCCCTTTCGTTTCTTTTCACCTCCCCTCTCCGTGGTCTTAATTTTTTCATTTCCACAATTTCTAGGGGGTGAAAAACCAATTCCTCCCCAAAACGTGACTGGCAAGCGATGGCCAAACGACACGAAAAAGTAATCAGAGCCTCGTAATTTGAATACAAAACAGGTTGTCACGGTTTGATTAGGTAAAACAATAAACTGACACGGCATTAGGGTGTCGAACTCGTGCGGAAACCACTTTCCATTTGGTCGTGTTGGCGGTCAAAATGAAAAATTACGTCAAAATCGTGCAAGTTGGCAGTCCTGAAGAACAGAAAAGTAGATTGGAGAGAAGAAGAATGAATGGAGAGCTCATGGAAGGGATAAAAATAGGAAGAATAAAACACAAATACAACAAATTTTAAAGTCGTCGCCGTATATAATTCATTCCCGACTCAATAAATTAAATTGCACATGATTTATCCGGAAATATTGCACACTTCTCCTATAATATCCGGTATCTACAATATATTTTAACTGGAAATGTCCCATTGGACGACAACAGGCCGAGTTCGTTCCAAAGTGTCACCTCATCAGCGGCATTCTGCGACAAAATCAAAAGACATAATTATTATAAAATTTAAAATCATTTTTCATAAAATATGTTTAAACTAATACCTCGTTTAAAACGGAATCAGTTAACATTCTTGGTAGATTTAAGGGTAGCTAATGTAATAGTAGTTACGTTGCCACTCAAACCACCCTAAAGTAATTACGCTCGTTTGCGGATTACTTTCAGGATTAACCAACAAAAATATGAATATATATTTTGTTTAAATCTATTGAACCGTTTAGGTTAATTATAAGGCATGTATTGATTTTGGAAAAATGATATGTTATTGAGTTTTTGTTTTTTCGTATACTGAAATTGGGGTATAGACATGTATCAATTTTACCTGGGCTAGCGGTTGTAGTAGTGTCTTCGCCTGAAAAAAAATTGAAAATTTATTTAATGATAAAATTGTATTTAAAGATGAAATTTTATTAATTTTTTTTTTCGTGTGATTGGAATTTAACCGATTGTTCAGTGCATAGAGGTTATATTTACCTGGAACACATCCACCTCCGCCACCGCCTTCAGAACCGCCTTCTCCAGATCCACCGCCACCTCCAGAACCGCCTCCTCCAGATCCACCACCACTTCCAGAACCGCCTTCTCCAGATCCACCGCCACTTCCAGAACCGCCTTCTCCAGATCCACCGCCACTTCCAGAACCGCCTTCTCCAGATCCACCGCCACTTCCAGAACCGCCTTCTCCAGATCCACCGCCACTTCCAGAACCGCCTTCTCCAGATCCACCGCCGCCTCCAGTACCGCCTTCTCCAGATCCACCGCCGCCTCCAGGACCGCCTTCCCCTGATCCACCGCCACCTCCGGGCCCGCCGGTACCGCCGCCTCCGGGACTGCCTGGAGAACCTCCTGGAGCTCCGGGTCCACCCGGTTCCCCTGGACTGCCTGGACTACCTGGTGATCCTGGACTACCTGGAGATCCTGGACTACCCGGTGATCCAGTACCACCCCCTGAACCAAACAAAAACCGAAAATATTCAGTCAAAATTCATTTATTTATTTAAATTATTCTCTCAATTCATTTTCACCGAATAAATCAACTTACCTGGCGGTTTCGTTGGTTTTGGTTTTGGTTTATGATGGTGATGATGATTTTTTAGAAAAGACGCTGAAACAAATTACAATCAACGGTTAAATAACACCCTCAACAGTTCCTAAAGTAAAAATAAACACAAAATTTTACATTATGTCCGCTGTCCGGGCCCCAAAAAAGGGTTTCAAAAAATCTGAAATTTCGCCCTTAAACTCCGTTCGGATCCTAGTTTGTTCCTAGGTCATATTTTTGACCCCAAAAGTGTAGAAAATGGGTCTTAGGGCATTTTTTTTCAGGCCTAGGCGTAAGGGGTGTCTTTTTTTCACGAAATTTTGAACTCTAAATCGATTCAGACAAGCCTCAAACTTGCTTTATGTATTCATTTTTGAAATTTTGTTCAAATGACTTTGTTAGTTTTCAGTTGATTTTGCTCAATTACTCAATAAAGGATCTCAAAGATACTATTTCAACCCCTACCGAGCTCAATTTGACAGATTGAACCGTCAGCGAAATTATTAGAAGCGATTTTTTGTGCAAAAATCGGGGAGACAAAACCCAAATTTACTCTTGGGCAACAAATTTTCTAAATTAAACCTTCAAAAAATATCAATTTGACTTACCACTTGCGCAACTGATGGCGCAAAGCGCCGCAATGAGAATCAAAGCGAACTTCATCGCTGAACGATTTGTGACTACCGTTTCAAAATCGGCGGTTTATATACGAATATTTCGATGGGCTTATCGGTCAAAACGGCCTTTAGGGCAATTAGGTTGACCGGGGGCTGACGGGGTCGTAAGTGAAAAACGCGTGTCTTAATTTGGCGGTTTTTTCGCTAATTCACGGTTAACCGAACAAATAGACCGCGTCCGTACGCGTGTTAATTATATAGTCCCATAATGAAGAGCGATAGTCGATATGAGTACGAATTTTTATTTCTTTTTTTTCCCCGAACAAATAACTCTTGAAAATTGAACGCTTCAATACACAAATTTAAAAGGAAAAACAAAATTCCGATCAACTTTATGCAGATACATTGTCACCTAAGGGATTTTTTGCCGTAAAAAAAAAAAAAAAAATTGTCACCCGTAGGTGACAGTTGGTGAAAATCTGTGTGGTGAGAGTTGTTCTCACCTGTGGCTTTAAATGATTGATCATACGATGAAATAGAACATTTGTCACCTGCAGGTGACACTGGTAAACTACATCGTCACCAGAGAATTGTCATCAGCAGATACACCGTCACCTAAAAGTTTTTTGCTGTAAAAAAATGTGTCACCCGCAGGTGACAGTTTGAGAAAAACCTGTCAGTTAGAGGGGACAAGTGTTCGCATTTGTAGCTTTAAATTATTGAATGATCATGCAAGGAAATAAAACATTTGTCACCTGCAGGTGACAATTATTAGAAAATAGAAACTATCGTCACCTTGGAACTTGTCATCTGTAAATATATTGTCACCTAAAAGTTTTTTGCTGTGAAAAAAAAAAAAAAAAAAGTGTCACTCGTAGGTGACAGTTTGGGAAGAACCTGTGTGGTGAGAGTTGTGATCACCTGTAGCTGAAAATGATTGATCATACGAGGAAATAAAACTGTTGTCACCTGCAGGTGACAATTATTAGAAAATGGAAACTACATCGTCACCTTGAAAATTGTCACCTGCAGATACACAGTCACCTAACAGTTTTTTGCTGTGAAAAAATGTGTCACCCGTAGGTGACACTTTTGAGAAAAACCGGTCAGATTGAGGGGACAAGTGTTCTCACATGTAGCTTTAAATTATTGAATGATCATACTAGGAAATGAAACATTTGTCACCTGCAGGTGACAATTATTAGAAAATAGAAACTACATTGCCACCTTCCATGTGAAAATTCCTGGACCTATAGCGAATAGAGAAATCGATATTGATGTTTCCTGAAGGTGACAGCTTACGTTGAAAAAACGCTATTAATGTCACAGGTGACAAAATTGAAAATTGTTATAAAATAGAGCCGTTCAACGTTTTAACCGTGTAAATAACGACAATAGTCAGGAATTGTGTTGAATGAACTCGTATGGGAAGTACTCTGGTGACGCTCATGGGGTGACAATCGTGTTATTACCATTCTTTATAATTGTTGTGAAGAAACACTATTGTACAAGTCTGGCATTTTTTAGTAGAGGAAATAAAAAATTTGTCACCTGCAGGTGACAATTATGAGAAAATAGAAACTACTTCGTCACCTTGCAAATTGTCATCTGTAGATACATTGTCATCTTAAAGTTTATTGCTGTGAAAAAAAAGTGTCACTCGCAGGTGACAATTATTAGAAAATGGAAACTACATCGTCCCCTTGCAAATTGTCATCTGTAGATACATTGTCACCTTAAAGTTTATTGCTGTGAAAAAAAAGTGTCACTCGCAGGTGACAGTTAAAAAAAAACCTGTGTGGTGAGAGTTGTGCTCACCTGTAGCTTTAAGTGATTGATCATACTAGGAAGTAAAACATTTGTCACCTGCAGGTGACAATTATGAGATAATAGAAACAGCATCGTTGCCTTCCAAGTAATGATTCTTAGGCCTATCGCAAATAGAGGAAATTGACATTGATGTCTCCTGAAGGTGTCATCGAAATTTGAGAAAACGCTATTAAGGGAACAGGTAACGAAATTGCAATAAAATGGAAAGGGAGGAATTATTAACTGAACTCGAAACGGAATCACTCAGGTGACTTATGGGTGACAATCGTGTTATTGCCATTCTTTATATTTTTTGTGAAAAAACTCCATTGCACTAGTCTGGCATTTTTCAGGAGTGGAAATGAAACATTTGTCACCTGCAGGTGACAATTATGAGAAAATGGAAACTACTTCGTCACCTTGAAAATCGTCATTTGTAGATACTTTGTCACCTAAGAGCTATATGTTGTGAAAAAAATGTGTCACCCGCAGGTGACACTTTGGGAAAAACCTGTCAGTTTGAGGGGACAAGATTCTACGGCACGATACCAGAAAATTTTTTTTTTTGTGATCACTGTGATTAGTATAGGTTAAAATATGTGACAAAATTCTCTGAAAAATCCATTAGGCCAACGATGAGGGGAATTGCAATAACTCTTAACAATAAATTTTTTCAATTTTTTAGGATTTAGATTTTTATTTAATTCTTAACCATGCAGAAACTAAATAAATTTCTTAAAAAAAAATTAGAGGAGATTTAGGGTTTAAAAGGGGGTTATAATTTGTTTGTAATCAGCAATACATCGATTCCCTATGAAATTTAACGAAATTTCCGTTACACGGAGAGAAGAGAAATAAAGTTGGGTAGGTAGGAGAAAGAAGAGGAAAATATAAGTGAAAAACGCTGCAAATTCTTACACAGGGGTTGGTTATTCCTCGAACCTGGCGCATGGAGACTCATTTCTTCAACATGGGGGAAATGGGGAAACAGTGGGTGCGGCGGGTCCCAGAACTATTCCAATCGATTCAGGATCCAGAATTTAGTAGAAAATGATACCCCACACGCCCAGGTACCGGAAATCTCGAAAACGCATATTCAAAATGGGTAATATATACCCAATTTGACCCATAACTTCTTCCAGAGGGTGCCAATCGTTCCGGGACCCACTTCATTGAAATTAGCGTCCAAGATTTAGCGGAAAATGATACCCCACACGCCTAGGTTCCAGAAATCTCAAAAACACATATTCAAAATGGGTAATATATACCCAATTTGACCCATAACTTCTTCCAGGGGGGGCCCATCGTTTTGGGACCCATTTCATTGGATTCAGCGTCCAAAATTTAGTGGAAAATGATACCCCACTTGCCTAAATCGCCCAAAATCTCGAAAATCCATTTTTCAAAAAACACATTTTGACCCCTACCCCGCCCAAATTTGGTCCGATCGGGCTGAAAAGCTTGGAGGACCGTCCTAGGCCGGGAACAGACCCCTGACCCAAATTTCAGATTTTTAGAAAAATGTCTACTACCAAAAACGGCGTGGACGGCGGACGGCGGACGGCGGACGGCGTACGGCGTACGGCGTACGGCGTACGGCGTACGGCGTACGGCGGACGGCGTACGGCGGACGGACATTGACCTTTTTTGATCAGGACATCATGAAACGTCCAGAAAAAAATTTTGAGCCGAATCGGAGAGGTTGACCATTTGCATGAAAACATAGGTTGATTATTCAAGGAATAACCAACCAAAAAAGGGTAGCAGAATCCAAAAACCTTTTAGCCGCCTTTCCTCACTTTCCCCTCTTTTGGTTCTTTGTGGAACTTCCCCCACCCCTTCTACCGGCTGACTCCTTGTCACGGGACGTCTTTTCCGCTTTCACGAGCTTTCTATTGCCCCCTCGAAAGCCATACTTTTCAACCCTTGAGGTTTGAGGGGGAATAAGAACGGCGGGGACGGCGTGGGAGGGACGGCGTAGCCGAGGGAGGAACCTCTTTTGCGGAGCAGGTTCTTTATAGAATCTCGTTAAAATTCCTACCCCTCTTCAACCCCTCCCCGCCGTCAATTTCGCCCCTCAACTAACCGACCAAAGGGGAAATCGGTCCCGTTCCCCGCCGCGAGGGGGGTTGTTCCGTTTCATCCCGCAAGTTTCCGGGAGGAGGTTAACTACCGGTGAGGGAGAACGTCGGATAGGGCGAGGAACCGCCTTGGTGGGGAAGTGGAACACGAATTCTCCACCCTTTGGAATTTGAACCCAGACCCGTTCTAACCGAGTCACAATCGTTCGGCCAAATCATGTTTATTCTTCAGTTTGAGTATTTTTTTTTTTTAATTTTTTTTTGGTTTCTTAATTTGCCTCAGAAATATCCGTAATTCAAAGGGGTAGTTTTCCCCCTCCCCTTCCCACACCCATTCCGACCAACCGTGTAACCAAAGGCCCTTTTTTCGGCTATCAAACCACCAAACCCGGTTATTATGCAAATACCAAATGATCACGTACGGCCCTAACCAGCAATGAATGGCCCGAAATTAAGACTTAGGGGCATATCCACATCACAATTTTAACTCCATAAAGTGTAGACTGAAAAAAAAAAAAAAAAAAAAAATCCGAGGAAGAAAAGTAGGAAGTGAGAGAGAAATTAATCTTTGACACGTGATGAATATTCAGAGTGGGAGAATTAATGGGCGCGGCACGAGCCGGACAGTGTCAAATGACTTCTAATTAGGTGGAAGCTCGATAAAGGAAGACGAAAATATCCGCTTTTAATCCGCTTTCGACTTTTAATTCCCGTATAAACTGCGGAAAAAGGAAATTGATTCCTCCCCCTCTCCTCCCATCGGAACTTCCGAGCAGGGCGCATAAATCTCGACGGATATCGATTCATAAATCGCCTCATTGACTGATTGGTTCCCATAAACCGCGTGAAAAACGTTAAGGATTCGATCGGTGTAAAAATAAATGTATTTTTCTACCCTGTAGGGTTAATCCTGGGAATTTTTTCCGAGGGATTTGGACTTGATAGTTTGTTGGTACATTTTTTCAGAAGTAAATGGCTGTAAATAACGAGAATAGTCTCAGCTTTTGTCACCTTTAGGTGACAGCAGTAGTTGAAATATGGTAGTTCTGGCGCCATGTTACAGGGTTGCCAACACAGGGCAACTCAAGGTTTACAGATGTGAGGTTATCGTTTGCCTCTTTTCCTTTTGGGCCTAGCCCAAATGGGGGGCTACAACAATGATAAAATACCAGCAATTAACAATCCCATAAATGAATATCCATTGTGGTTCAAGAATTAGTTGAAGTGGGAAAAGATAACCTTATCAGGAAGCTTGTTCTTTTTATTGTGTTGGCAATGCTGGTGTCATGGCGGCTGTTGTCGTCTCCTTTGGCAGCAGACGAGTTTGGAAAGTTGTCTCCCTCCACTGGGAAGGTTTGCAAAGGGCTTCCACCACTCTCTCTACAGGGGATGTTGCCTTGTGGAAAAGAGTCAGTCAAACACGAATTTCATTGCAGGGCATTGTGGCTATAACAGGTACAGTTCACTTTCATTTGTGATCGATCAATCCATGATGTGACATTCTCATGTTCTCAGAGTTAACCCAGGTACCCCATTCAGAACATGCACCTAGCATATCGTATATTTTTGCAATTAAAGAATCATCTCATTGTGCAAAATTCTCAGGGGCTGTCCAACCCAGGCACCCTTCGAGCTGTCAACCCAGGCGCTTCTTCTATAAATCATAAATTTTACATCTCAAGGGCTGACCAACCCAGGCACCCATGGAGCTGTCCAAGGCAGGCGCTCTCCTATCATGTTTTTTTTTTTTTTTTTTTTTTTTTTTATATATATATTAATTAACTTTTAGTACATAACAATACTCTTTGTTGTGAAAGTTGGTAGTGATACATGCAACCCTTTGCAGAGATTGCGTGGAACTTGATTGAAGGTCACTGTCCATTAACAGTCCTTCCGAATTTGAATAGCACACGAGTTCTCGAGTTCATTCACTGTCACTGATGGTTGGTAGGATGTCTATTGTACGTTTTCGTTTGAGTCTTCTTGATCCATGGGGGCGCGTTCTAGGGATGTCCAATAGGCGGCGAGGGCTTGATTTGGGTGGAGGTGAATGCTGGAGTGTATTCTGGTAGAATTGGTCTCTGATGCAGACCATTACTTCAGGTATGTCCAAGTCTCGGTGAAATGTTGCGTTGCTGACGTACCAAGGTGCGCGTCGATCAGTCGTAGGGCCCTGTTCTGCTGTACCTGAATTCTTTTAATTTGGGTTTTGCTGGCTAGACCCCATATGGAGCATCCGTATAACCATACGGGCCTGATTAATACCAGGTAGAGCGTAAATGGGTTTTAGGGTAAATGGGACCACTGCTGATTTTTGGGGATTCACTTTTGTTTTCCATTTCATGTGTTTTTTGGCATAGAACAACATTTCAAGGGCTGACCAACCCAGGCACCCTTGGAGCTGTCCAACCCAGGCGCACCTCCTATCATGCGTATATTTGGCATAGAACAACATCTCAATGGCTGACCAACCCAGGCACCCGTGGAGCTGTCCAAGGCAGGCGCTCCTCCTATCATGTGTTATTTGGCATAGAACAACATTTCAAGGGCTGACCAACCCAGGCACCCTTGGAGCTGTCCAAGGCAGGCGCTCCTCCTATCATGCGTATATTTGGCATAGAACAACATCTCAAGGGCTGACCAACCCAGGCACTCTTGAAGGTGTCCAAGCAGGCGCCCCTCCTATCTGCCTATATTTGGCATAGAACAACATTTCAAGGGCTGACCAACCCAGGCACCCTTGAAGGTGTCCAAAGCAGGCGCCCCTCCTATCATGCTATATTTGGCATAGAACAACATCTCAAGGGCTGACCAACCCAGGCACCCTTGGAGCTGTCCAAGGCAGGCGCACCTCCTATCATGCGTATATTTGGCATAGAACAACATCTCAAGGGCTGACCAACCCAGGCACCCTTGGAGCTGTCCAAGGCAGGCGCCCCTCCTATCATGCCTATATTTGGCATAGAACAACATCTCAAGGGCTGACCAACCCAGGCACCCTTGGAGCTGTCCAAGGCAGACGCCCCTCCTATCATGCGTATATTTGGCATAGAACAACATCTCAAGGGCTGACCAACCCAGGCACCCTTGGAGCTGTCCAACCCAGGCGCACCTCCTATCATGCGTATATTTGGCATAGAACAACATCTCAAGGGCTGACCAACCCAGGCACCCTTGGAGCTGTCCAAGGCAGACGCCCCTCCTATCATGCGTATATTGGTGGTATGGGGAGACCATGGCTGTAATGGGTGCACCCTGGAGGGGGCGGGGGGGGTGGTCGGGATCTTCCAGGGGGCGGGTGAGTGGGGCGTGGCACGATGAGCAGAGAGGGGATTGCGGGGGGCCATGAAGTGGGAGGGGGCGACCCGGGGGTGTGGAATAGGCTGGGAGTGGCGGGCGAGAGCCCCAGTAGCGTGGCACCGTACCTAGTCATTCTGCGGTGAGGAGGTTTGGGGGGGGTATAGAACAACATCTCAATGGCTGGACCAACCGCAGGGCAAACGGCAGAGCTATGGGAAGGTGGGGTACCCCAAGCAGGCGCACGAAGCCTCCTATATCATGCCTATAAGGGTTGTTGCAGTAGAGAAGGGCACAAATACTCAACTGTGCTGGACCAAGGCGCCAGGGAACACGGGCTAAGTGAATGGGTGGGTGGGGCCAAAGCAGGCGGGGCCGCCGTCCAATCTGCCTATAAGGGTTTGGAATAGAACTACATCGTGTCAATTGGCTGACCGAACCGGCATGGGCACCCTTGGAGCTTGGTCCAGTGGCATGCCCCTCCTATCATGCCTATTATTTGGGCCCGTATAGAACAAGCATCTAAACTGCGGGAGGGGTCTGGGGCGGGCCAGGGGTAGTCGTCTCAGGCCCCCTTGTTCGTCGTGTCGCACGAAGGTCAGACGCCCCCTCCCCATGATATCACTATAGAATGCTTTATAGATGTTGTGGGGGCATATGAGTGGGGAACAACATCTCAAGGGATGCTGACACAAGAACAAAGAAAAAGAAAGTCCACAGCACGCCTTGGGAGCTTGTCCAAGACGCCGGAGGGGCGGGGCGATGCCTCCTGATGCATGCGGTTAGATGTGGCTAGAACACAAACATCTCGAAAAAAAAGAAGAAGGGGATGTGGGGGGCGTGAGGAGGCTGTCTGAATCCTCGTGGTCGTGCGGGGGACGGGTGGGGGCTGGGCTGTGGGTATCTGGGAGTGTTCCAGCCGGGCCAAGAGCGCACCGTTCCTATACAGTTGTTCGTTAGAGAAATTATGTTATTTAAGTGTGCTAAGACAGGACGGGAGGTGGGGGGGTGGCGGGAATTTACATCAACCAAATTAGCAGATGGGGTGTTGGGGTGCGGGTGGTGGGGGGGGTGGTGGGTTGAGGACGGGGGGTGGGGGTCGGGATACAAGGGTGGGGGGTGGGGGGGGGGGGGGGGGCGGGGGGGGGGGTGTGGGGTCTGTGCGAGGGGGGGGGTGGGTTGACGGAGTGCGGGAGTGGTGGAGGGGAGGGGGAAAGGAAGAGGAGGAAAGGGGGTGGTGGTTTGACAAAGGGGTCTTTTATCAGGATGTCCAAAAAAACAAGAAAACTGCAAGAGCACTAAGCCCTCGGGGCTAGGTCGATAGACGTAAAAAGGAGGTTTTTCCAAGTAACAACATTCAATAAATTATCTGTAAACACCCTCCTAGAATCGATAAGGCCAAAGGCAGGCGCCACTCACTATCATGCTATATTGGGTGGCATAGAACGAACGAATCATGAGGTCTGGGACCACGCCGGGCTATCCAAGGCAGGCGCCACTCCTATCATGCGTATATTGGCATAGAACAAGATCTCAAGGACTGACGCCACCCAGTGCACCCTTGAGGAGCTGGGTCCAACCCGGCGTCAATGAAGAAAACACTACCTATCCTGCGTCATATTTTTGTAATAGCCACCTCCTTCTTACCCAGGTTGTCACGCCCCGCCGTGCTTCCCGGTGTTCATATGCATCTGGAGAGGGCGGTGGAGGGGGGCTGGGAGAGGGCAAGGAAAGGGCGGTGAAAACAAAAAGAGAACGACCGCCTGAAGAAACGGGAACTAACTGGTCCGTTCAGTAAGCGCCGCGGCGAAAACTCCAGGGGGGGGGGTTTAGACGAGGGAAGAGGGAACTCCAGCGGATCAGGTGAGCACCAAAGAAGATCCGAAATAGGAATCAGGCTAGCATTTTTTGGACAGGGGAGAAGGAATGTGTACCAAGCATGTCAGAGTTTCTTCTTACAAGCCCGAGCGATCCAAGGCAGTCTCCACTCCTATCATGCGATATTTTTACATATAACAACACTCATGTCGGTTACCAACGTCTGCATTCCCGCTTTTATCTTTCCAGATTCCTGCTCTCAGGGCAAAAAGAATGCGGGGGCTCTCCTGAGGTTTGGTGTACTTTTGGCATAGAACACATTTCAAGGGTGACCAACCCATCACCCTGGGGAAGGTGTCCAAAGCATGCGCGCCCTCTATCATGCGGGCAGGGTCGAAGTATAGAAAAGGATGAGATTTTGGCAATAAGCAACAAACATCTAGGCAGGGGTGTGTGGGGGGGGCGGTGAGCTCCAGACTACACCAGGGGCGCCGCCGTGAACCTCGTAGCTGCCTCTCTAGTGTGTGCAAAACATCTACCCCCCAGCCGCCGAAAACAGGAGATGGGATGATAATTACCTACTGGCTTCACCCCGCGGGGGGCCGCGGTGGGTGGGGTTCAACAACTGGGTAGCGAAAAAAACAAGCGGCGGAGAGGAGGTGGGGCATGGGGGAGGGGGTGGGCGGGGGGGGGGGGGGGGAAGAGGGGAGGAAAGATGGGGTGGCCGGCCCCAAACGTTGTGGGGGGGGGCGGGGAGTGGGGGTGAGGAGGAAAGAAAAGAAAAAAAGTGTTTAGGGGGTGGGAAATGTCAAACCTAAAAAAAGGTCGCTGTTGTGGGGCGGGGTGGTGAAAAGAAATGTGTGGGGGTGATCATTCCTATGAAACGGGTGGGGGGGGCGACAAAAAAAACACGAGAAAAAACGGGGGGGGGGGGGGGGGGGCAGGGGTGCGGGGGACAAAAAAAAGCGCACGCTGGAACAAACAAAGGGGAAAAAAAAAAAAATTGAACAATCGGCTTGTGTCCAACCAGTCGCGCCCTCAAAAGGGTGGGGAGAGATCACACGTTACCTCCCGAAACTTTGGCGCTACGCGGGAAAAGTAAATCGCGGCCGTAACAATGACTCCATAGGTTTTGGCATGCATATCGAAATTGAGAGGTTGGAGCTGCGATTGTTTATAAGGGGGGGGCAAAGGAAAAATGGGGAGAGGAGTCGGGTAGCGGGAGTATGGCTACGACGAGACATGGTCTAATATCAATGTTTTGCTCAATCAACCTCAATCACGGAATCGTAGGTTAAATAAGTCATAAAGGGATAGGCAATAAAAGCAGCTCAGTGTACATGTAAATCTGTGCAGGATATTAATTGGAGTCTTTGACAACAGCTATTGGAGCCTCATACGGTTCTAGTTATCGAAATAACGCGACCTTCCTAGCTTTGTTACTGTTATGCAGTACGACGGGGTGGATTCCCACTACGACTCGGCAGAAATTATAAATAACTGTCGGGCAAGGGAATAACAGAGGGTAGGAATGGTAGGATGATCTGGGGGGAATCGTAGGTCCGTTAGTATAAAATTAGTCACGAAGACCCGTCTTTCCACGGGCCTAGGTGTTAAGAAAGTCCTCATGCCCACCCCGACGCTACGCAACTTCCCCACGTCCTGTCGGCCTGCCCCTGATATGTCCGGAGACACCCCGCGCAATCACAAAAGACGACCTGGACAAACCTACCGTCGACCAAAAAAAGGGGGGGGGGATTACCGCGCCCGGTCACATCCCTCAGAAATAGAGCCTAGTAACCCTCTCCGACGAGCCAACCCGAAACCCAGCACCTCGGGAAACTACGCGGAGAAGAGATTTTCAAGACAAACACAAATTAACTCACTAAGTGGGGTTACGCGCCCGATCTATCGTATGCCGGTGGATCATTTGAGGAGGATACTAAGGGGGGGGGGTATAAAAGAACACAAGGACCTGGGGGTAAGGTCAAAAGAAGAAAAAGAATATAACTTCGTTCTTTCCGATCATTGTTAATCCTCCATCCGTACGCGAACGCTATGATGTATAAATAACATTCCCCCGTAGGGTCCCCAAGGAGCTGGTGAACGGGGGGGGGGGAGGGGAAATGGCAGTGGGGTTAAAAGAAAAATTCTCGGTAATAACCGTCAAGGGACCATGTTCGAAAAAGAATATATGGAATGAAGGAAAGTAAAGAAAAAAAAAAAAGGGAAGTTAGGGAAATGGAAAAGAGATACGAAAAGAAAGACCAAGAAAAAAGGATTTAGGGATGTGCTAAAGGGAATTGGAAGACAGACAGGCAGGGATGGGGGGGGAGTGAAGATTCAAGAAGGCCTGAGATCGATTTTAATAATGAATTAAACTCGGCCAAAGGGGAACCCCTCGTTGAAACAAGTCCCGCGGTCGAAGGGAGGGGGAATTTAATTAGCTTAATCTACCACGTATTTGAAGAAAATCAATTTACACTAATTGGACGTTCAAGAGAGGAGAAAAAACAAGGTCAAACTAAAAGATTTGGAGAGAATTCACCGAAGAGGGTGAGAGTGATTTAGTGAGAATCTCACAAGAATCGATTGTTCGTTGTAAAATTCAAATTTTAGGGCTGAAGATCAGGTTTTATCCATGGTAACTATAGTTCTTGATGTATTTCATTCAATATGTCAATTAGACGCCCCCCCTGAGGCAAACCTGTCTGCTATACCCTATTGAACCTCCTCTCTTTCTCAATATCCATGCAACAACCGGAAGCCCCCAAGACGATGTAGGATATATCGATTGTTTTCACAGAGATAGTGATAGAAATCCGTTCTTATCAATAATGAAAGACATAACGAATTTTTAAGAGGATGTATTTTCTATAAATTGATTTATAGCGCCTATATATGTAAATTTTGTAAATAAATACAAGTTTTTCTGTTATTATTTGTTATTAATTCTTACTACCCTATGTTAGGGTTCGATATATCCTACATACGTTCGATATATCAAAAGAGAGGAGGTTACAATAGGTTTATAGCAGACAGGTTTGCCGTAAAGGGGGGGGGTGCCTAATGACAAGTACCGGTATGCTTGTGGTGGATATGGAGGCATGTTTTCATGTCCGTTTTGCGATTCCGCCCTGCAGCGCTGACAGTCGTTCCGCTCCGAGCTGCGGCTTACCTATCTTGTCTTGCACTGACGCCATTACAGTTTGATTCATTATTGTATATACGTTGTTTACTGAGTGTTTAAGATGCCTCTGACAATCATGAGTCCGGCTGATTGTGAAATATGGGCTGTTATACGATTTCAACTAAAGATCTGTGCAGGAAATTGAGAGCATTTAAAGATGGCCGCACAAATGCGCATGATGAAGAACAGAGTGGGCATCCTTTGGTCATGGTTAATTGGACCAAAGATTTCATCAAATTTTCTTTTTTAAAATGGGAAACTCTGGATCATCCTTAATATAGCCCTGATCTGGTGCCTAGCTGTACTCCCAACTGACTATCATTTGTTCCTGCGCTTATTGAGCAGGGATTCAAAAACTGGCGCCACACTATGACAAGTGCCTCAATATTCGTGGAAATTATGTATAAAAGTGGATTAAGGTACAGGATTTTATGTAAATGAAATTTGCATATGTTCTGTCATTCCTGGGTTTGTTACCTCACTCAGACTCATTCTCAAATGGGGGAAATGGGGGAAATCAGTGGAGTGTGGGGGTTCCAGACCCATTCCAATCGATTCAGAGTCCAAAATTTAGTGGAAAATGATACCCCACACGCCTAAATCGCCATAAATCTCGAAAACCCATGTGAATTGTAGTTTCCAGAAAATCCAACAGGATCGCTAATGCGCTTAGATGGTTATACTATGATGACCTCCATTACTGTAAAGTTGACGATGAATCGATTATGTATAATTATATCGATTGTAAAATTATTTCAAATTGACTTCTATCACCAGGTAATTTCCCCTGAACAAGCCAAATGACGGTAAAAATAGGTTTTTACGATTTTATATCTTTCAAAATTGTACAATCCTCTTCACTGTGTTTTTTTTTTTTTTTTTTTTTTTTTTTTTTTTTTTTTTTTTTTCTTCTGCGCCTGGAATAAATAAAAGTAGGAGAGTAGTTGTGTTTAATGGACCTGCCGAAGAAGATAATGGAGGCTCGAGAGGCCGGCACAGGGGTTGGGGGGGGGGGAGAGTTTCTGTGAAAAATGGATGTGACAGCCTTCACTACGACTGAGTGCACTCACTTTCCTACTCCGACTTCAGTCTGTCAACCCGTTAAAAATGTCGGCTATTTTACCTCAGCGCTACATATATTGTATATTTTTTTTTAACACGCTTCCTAAACGGAGCGCTGACGGGGGAATAAAGGATACGTAGACGAAAAGAACCATCGCCTCGTTTAGCGTGGTAAATATTGGTCCGTAAAATAAAGTTTTCTTTGGTGAG